>JAVHNF010013192.1:4426-16128 GCA_034783455.1 Micropsitta finschii
GCCCACAGTTCTCTCTCCTTCCTGCTGAGCTCTTCCCATCGCCAAACAAAACCCAAACACAAGACAAACAATGCAGATGTTGGCTTATTTATAGAGATCACCTTTAATGCAAATGCCTCCTGTGGAGGAGGACACACTGAAATGAGCAGCTCCAAGTGGGGTGGCTTTGCTCAGTACCGTGGTGCTTGCAGAGCCATGGTGGGTCGGCTGGGCCATGCAGTTTGGTGCCTGCACCTTGAAGGAGAGCAAAGGCACCACAAAATGCCCCAAAATGGATGCCTTTGCATGGGAAAGGGGCTGGTGAGGGGCTGCGGTTGGGGAACGGGTGTACACAGGCCGTGTAGCAGCAGCAGGAAACTCAACGAGAACAAAAAGGACACCCCTTCCCTTACCCAGCGCCCCGAATGCAGATATGCACTTGTCCAAGGCCTCAGAGGGATGGCTGCCCAGCCATCCAAGCCCAGACAAGACACCACAGGGTTTTTAGGTCCCATAGCAGAGGCAAAACGGCAGCTCCACCTCCCCCGCTTGCCCAGGAGAGGGGATGGGAATGGGCATCACTTGTCTCCCCATCGCCAAGGAAAGCCTCCAATGCCCCGAAACAAAAAACACAGCCAAACAAATGGGAAAACCCAACAAAGCCACAAATAAAAAACCAAGAAACACTGTTATCACCAGCTAATTTAACACTGTTAAAAGAAAAAGATCAGAGGCCACCCCGGAGTCATCCAGGCACGCCAGACCTCTGATTGTGGGCTGATTTCCAAAGCCTTTCCCGCAGCCGGGCCTTTGCAGTGCTCCTCCTGGCAGCAGAAGTGTTTTATAGATATTTATATATATATATTTATAATATTTAGATACTGTGTATGGTCAGACATCCCAGCTCGCCTCGGGTTTTGCGACTCTTTACTCCTTTGCAACAAAAGGAGATGCACGGCGACATCTTCTCTGCTCCACGTGGGAAGAGCAAAACGGTTTTGGCAGCTTCACCGGTGGAGAAAGCAGTCCCGACCTGGAGGCTCTGCGAAGTGAGCATCGTGGAGAAGCTTCTCATCCCTCTCTCCTCCCCTCCTGTTCGTCCCCTTGTCCCCATCCCAACCCTCCATCCCCCGGCTGCCCGTCCCTCGTGCCACCAGTGTGGGCTTTACACCGTTGCCCCCAGCATGGCATCTGTCCCCGTCAGGATCTCATTCTGGTTGGAATCCAGTCCGAAAAATTTGACCTTGAGTCCATCAACCGGGTGGACCACGGGCACCAGGGTGATTTTGGGGAAAGTCCTGGTGGCAAGCTCAAAGCGGCTGGTGCTGGCCAACTCGATGGCCAACGCCTTGAGGAAGAGCTTGGCCAGGTGCTTGCCCAGACAGGTCCGTACGCCTCCTCCAAAGGGGAGGTAGTGGAACCTGCCGTCTTTGTCTTCACTTCGACCCTGACCAAAGCGGTCAGGGTCAAAGACATCCACGTCCTTGAAGACGGGGGCAGTGTCATGGGTGTCCCGGATGCTGTACATCACGCTCCAGCCTTTGGGGATTTGGAAACCCTGCAGAGAAGAGGGAAGGGGTGGAGAGAAAACCAGAGTCAACTCTACTGTAAGGAGAGAGGGAGCAGGATGACAAGATAAAACCATTTTGCTTTGTCTGTTTTTTCCCTTCTTCTTTAGGTTTATTACTCAAGCATGATGCAGACTTAAAAGAAAACCAGAAAGCGCAGAGCAAAGAACTGGGAGATGGGAATCCTGAGTTTATTCCTGTCTCTACCCCAGGGACCCTCCAGATGATCCATTGTTTGCCTTGTGGTCACTGGCAAGAGTTGCCTACCAGGAACCCCATGGTGCTTGGCTGCCGCCGAGCAGAGAGGGAAGCAGCTCCCCAGAGCATCCCATGGCTTTGCTCACACCCTGACTCCTGTCAGCCCAACGCCCAACGCACATGTCAGGGCCTGGGCGATGAGAAATGGGGTGGATTTATCATCCCCTGAGCATTTTAAAAGGTTTCCGACTCAAATCATTACATTAGTAGGATTTACAGCGACAAGCCAGGTCTCAAGATTTTGTTTTGCTAGTAGGAAATTCCAGCCATCGTGGTGAGTAATCTGCCTGTCATCCAGCAGCCTGGAGATGCCCTTTGCAGTAAACCTTTCCCTCGCCACACCCCAGCTCAGATTTTGGCGTCAAACACTGTCACGAGTTGCTCTTTGAAGCATCATGCCTGTCTCCTCTTTGACAGCTCAAGCGCATCCCTTCCCTGCCATGGGCCAGATCCCATCACTCTATTCTGAATCCACACCAATTCCACCTCCCATCACCAGCAGGACCTAATTCATCCTCCCTGAGGTCTCATCTAAGCCAGGCTCAAGCAAGATTTGCAGTAACATGCAACAACAAGGCTGTTTTGGGGAGCTCGCGGTGTAGCCGCACCCTGGAGACGTGGCGATACTCACATCCAGCTCGAAGGTTTGCAGCACCGTCCGGTACCCCCCAGAGATGGGGGTGAATAGGCGAAGCACCTCTTTGATGACACAGTCCAGGTATTGGAGGCTGTTGATGTTGTCGAGCCGGAGGGAACCCTCGCAGATGCAGCCGTTGTGGAGGATGCCTTTGCTGCGCAACTCCTCACGCAGCTTCTCCAGGACCCGGGGATGTTTGAGGAGCTGCATGATCAGAGAGGTGCTGGCGCTGGCAGTGGTGGCATAGGCAGCAAAGATGAGCTCCAGGGTACCATCCTGAAAGATAAGAGCAAAGCCAGGATAAGACACAGGGGATAGGCAGATAGACAGACCAACGGCTATGACACATCAAGGGACAGGCACACAGGCTGCCATGGGGCAGTTCTTTTCCCAGCAGCTCTCCAGCCTGGCCAAGTCTAACTGCAAGGTATCTCCATGTCCAGGCACAGGCCTTGGACACCCACTATGGACAGCTTTCTGCAGAGCTTTGAAGGATGCTGAGGACCAGACAGGCAGGAGAAAAAGCCCTGGGACTGGCACATGAAGTAAAAGTTATGTCATGACCCTGCTGCAGATAACAACTTGCCAAGGGCTCATATGCCCTGCAAGGGAGACAACATAAAACTGGATGGGTCAGGGGATGAAGCTGGTCAAGCCTGAAACCTCCAGAAGACTTGCATGGTCTTTTGGTATTCCCTGGAAATGCTTTTTTGAAAGGACTGAGTGTGATCTGCAAATAAAAATGCCCCATAGGAAAGCAACTGGTTTGTTGGCATCACAGCCCACCAGACCAGGATCCAACTGCAGCTCCAACAACACATTGCGGCCCCCCAGCTCTTACCGATCATCTCAAGTTGGCCCCAAGAAATCCTCCTTACAGAAGCTCATGCTTTGCTCTTCAGGGAACCCCAGCCCTGAGTATAGCAAGCAAAAGGTGACCATGAGGAAGCTCTTTACCTTCAGCTCCTGCATGGTTAGCTCCTTGCCGTGCTCTTTGCCACTTTCTATCAGGATGTCCAGTGCATCAGCATAGTCCTTGCCCTGCGTGTTCTGCAGCTTCTCCTGGATGGCTTTCTCAAGCCCTTTCTGCAGTGTCTCACGTGCCCGGATGCCCTGTGGAGCAGGAAGCCATCAGACCATGCTGGACCCAACATTAGCACCACCATCCCCAGCCCAGCATCCCCAGGAGCTTGAGACGTGCTCAGGACAACATATCCAAGTAATACAACTGCAATTGCAGATGCACAAAGAGAAGTATAAAGATGCTGAAGTTGTTCCCCTGGGCAAGAGAAGTAAACTCAAAGTAGGTGAAATTACAGGCAGGAGTAATCAGCACCTATGTGCAAATGATAGGTCTGATGTGGGAGCCCCAGTACTGCACCAGTTCACAGGCCTCCGGCTCACCCTGGGATGTATGGCAGTCCCTGGGAAAATTGTCTCTCAAAGGAAAGTCAATTCATCCAAAAGGATCCTCTTCCCAGGAGCGTAATGGGCTTCCTAAGCAATTTTATCACCTGGACTCGGTAAAGCAATTCCTATCTGAGTGCAGCTGCACCGGGTTAACCTGCTGCTGCAGATGCTTCGGGGTGGCAAATGGGCTCATTCCAGTGGTCAAACAACAGGGACAAAATTTGCAGTGATAACCACAAGAAATAGATTTCAAAGCCCAGATTTCTCTTACCAAAATTCTCCATGAAAAAAAAAAATACATTTTTTGTCACTGTTTTTTGTTACATTTTCATTTTGCATCATTCATCAAAAAAATGGAATAGTTCTTGGAATCTAAAGGTCCACTGACCTATTTTGCCCTGGGGACAGGAGGGTAGTAACAGGAGGAAGGTTCCACAAAAAGTGCAGCAAAACTGCCAGCTACAAGTGAGGAGAAATTGCTCATTAAACCTGAGCAAGTCCTGATTGCCTTCTCCCTTGCATCGAACCGCCGTCCCTAGCACTCTGGAAGCCTGTGAATGGATCTTCCTCTCCACTCTATCCAAATTGAACTTTGTAGCCCAAAATGGACTTCTAGAGGTCAGAGGGTGAAAAGACATCCCACCAGGAGCCTATTGAGCAACCACCCCATATATAGATATATAGATAAATAGATAGATTCTATACCAACCACCCCATTAATCTCAGGTTGGTATTATCAGTGAGTGGAGGACTTGACCCAAATCTCTTACCCTCCTGTAGCCACTGAAGGGCAAATCCACAGGCAAGGAGAAGACATTCTCCACGAACTGCTGATAGACCTCGAAGAGGCGGTTGAGCTCCTCATCGGGGATGCGGAATCCCAGCAGGACACGGATAGCCATGCGGAAGGTGAGCTTCTGAGCCTCGTGGTAGACATTGATAGACTCAGGGTTGCTGCTCCAGGCCCGAAGAGTGTCTTTGATCACCAGCTGGATCTTGGGGAGGTAGCTCTCCAGTGCCTCATGGCTGAAGATTTTGGAGAAAACCTACAAAAGAGAGCAAGCAGAGGTTTCTATGCAGTCCCTACCCATTGCCTTCTGTAGTAACCAGCTTCTGCCCACCAAAATGAACACCACAGATGTCCTATGCGGAGCAGATGTCATCATCCAGAATCACCAATTCCAAAACCAGCTGCCAAAAAGGTTGATGGAGAAGTATCAGCTGATCCCCACTACAGCCATCACAAACCATAGAATCAGGTTGCTCAGAACCACATCCACCCTGGCGTTGAATGTCTCCAGGGACAGTGCATCTACCACAAATGATGGGCAATAACATGGTGCAAAGCAGAGACGAGAGGAAAAGCTTCACCCTGCACACAGAGGGACAGATGGAACCTGCTTTCCCACAGCTCCATGTCTCAAGGCTCTCAGTCACATTCACCCCATGACTTGGATGCTACTAATACATCTTTTCCACGGGGATTCTCTGCTGGCTACAGTGGTTGTGCACTCAGGCAAACACACTCATGCTTTTCTTTCAAAGGGGAGCTTTGGCAGCTTCTCCCCCCTATCAGCCACCTTTTGTTAGTATGTGTAAAAATGAAGTAAAGCAAGTATTTTGAGGTGTTTAGGATCTCTGTGCAATCTAGTTGGGCCCAGATAAGGGTTCAAGTGAGGAAGTGAAGCACACACGTACGCAGAGGCTGCGCTTGCACACGGCTCATTTGCTTGGGAAACCAGGGAAAAAGCCCTGATGTCAGCAGATACTATTAATTTAAGCCCTGCGAGTAAACACTGTGCAGGACTGGACCTCCCCAGGTCCCCGATGCTAACGGCTCCTTACTCCAGTTTTGGGCCAGGGCCCACGTTGCATGAGGAGCTCAGCAATGTCAGGAATGTCCCTTCAGCCCTCCCCGGCGCAGCCCACAGCACACGCTTTCATTCGGCATCCCCGGCCGCATCCCTCCCAGAGTGCACCGGAGGAAAAAGTGCTGTTTGTTTATGTTTTTATTAACCTACACACACACATCGCACAGACACACAGACACACGAGGAGCCGCATGCAGCACGCACACACGCACCGCCGCATGCCAGGCCTCCGGGCGAATGGAATCTAAACAGGCTCCCAAGGAGGGAGCTGCAAGCTGGTGCAGCCTCCACCGGTGGCCAGTTCCCAAAGGGGGCTTCATGCGTGGTGGGGGGGCTGCAGAGTTATCAAAAGAGGAGAGAAATCAAAGCCACCCCCTCTTTCCATGAGCGCCGGGCTCGCTGGAGCTGTAAATGTGAGAATTTCCTCCGCAGTCAGCACTCAAAGGGAAAGGTAATATTTTCCTGGCTGCGACCCCTCATTGCTAATGCACATCGTTCACTGGGAGTTTGTTTGGTGAAATAACACCTCCGTCCCGTCGCAGCCCCCGGGCAGGAGGCTCGACAAGAGGCGCTTCATAATGGACCGGGCTGAGCCCTGAGTAAAACTCATCACACAATACACGGTGGGGCCAAGCTCGGAGGCTCCTGATGGAAATACCAGCGTGCAAACGGCACGGGAAAGAAAATGCAGTCAGACCAACAGACAGATCTGCCTGCAGACAGACAGCAGTCCCCGGATGGCAATGCAGAGCGGAGGCATGAATGAAGGGAAGGGAGGAATGAATGAATGAGTGAATGAATGAACAGCGGGGCGGCAAGATCATGGCCAGGGCGCGAGACGGTGCGGCTGCTGCTTCCTGCCGCCTCCCTGCACTTCACAAGCCATTTTTAAGCCTGGAAAGGGCAGCGATGCTCGGGCAGAGCTGCCTGCGTGAGGGGGTGAAAAAGCAGCCTCTTGGCAAAGAGAAGCTGGAGGTGCTAAAGCTGAGTTCCTCAGCTGCCTGGGGAAGGTATGAAGGGAGCTGGGAAAAGGATGGCTCCTGAGGGACATGAGCAGGACACCAGGCGTTGGTGCAGTGGTGGCTGGAGGAGGGCTGGCAGCCATGAGGGATGGGACAGGACCTCCTGAACGGGTCCAGTGAGGGGACACCAATGTTCCCAATCCAGCTGGGATGAGTAAAGAAACTCCCAGTGAACCACCTTGCCTTCCCGTGACTCAGTTTCCCAGTCAAAAGCAAAGCCAGTGAGGAGACAGCTTCTGTCTAAACAGCACTGAGGCTGCAGCCCTCCTTGGAGACACCGTCTCAAAGGAGATGGCCTCTAGCAGAAACCCTGTCCTCCCCAGCTCTGCCCAAGTGTCTCCCACAGGCCAAGTGCTCAGGAATTCCCTGCATCCTGCAGAAACTACAGCAGCCCAAGAAATGCCTCTGGTCCCACTGTGCAAAACCTCAGCAGTGGTGCAAAGAACCAGCCTGGGCCCAGACCTGCATGCTGCAGACCAAGCCAGGCTCTGAAGGGAAGAATCCCTGCCCCAAGGAATGATGTGCAGTGAAGGTGCTCAGGAGAGGACCCTCAGGAGGAGAAGACTGAGGCCCTATGGATGTCAACGCAGCACCTGCCCAGCCTGAAAAAGGGTCGAGCATTTAGCACTGGGAGGTTGGGGGGGATTCAGGGGAGGTTTGCTCTTTTTTGAGCTGTCCTTTTTCCTCTCAGGCTCCTCCAGCCCCAGCCAGATGCCCCCCACGTCTGCTGGAGCCTGCAGCTCCTGGCCATGGGGCCATCCGACATCACCCGTCCCGGCCGCACTGCACCGTCCCGCCGCTGCGCTCCACGCCGCCTAATCCCAGATGTCAGCAGATCCTTCCCCAGCCAGACACAAGTCTGGATCCCCTTCCAGTCACCTCCAGTTCAACCCTGCATCTTTCCAGTTGATTAAAAAAGGAGGAAAAAGCGGCCAACTTTCCCCGACAAACCTCCGCGCGTCTCTAGCCTAAAATTCCTGCGCCCTCTAGTGAAGCCGAGACGAACGTCTCGGCCACTCGACGGAGCAAGAGAAGGCAAAGCCAACGAGCACCGGTGCATAAGAAGTTGCTCCAGAGCTTTCAAGAGACAAAATCAACCGTAAGAAAACGCTCGGCTTTGCTAACACCGAGCTGCCATAGCCCAGCCACAGTGGGGGTCCGGCCGGGTGGCCTCGGTGTCACCAATGCAGTAGCCAGGCATTTTGGGGATGCTGGAAAGAGTCCCCATCTTTTCCACATTTAGAGATGTCCCATAAGAGCCAAGTCTTGGCGTCTGCTCTGCCCAAGGACATTCATTTACACCCATAAACACACGCTCACCCTGTGCCCAGGGAGACACCACCACCCAGCGAGCCTGGCTGGAAACCTCCGAGTCCACCACACACTGGAAACAGGATATTTAAAGGTTTATGGTTTTCCTAAGGCAGAAAATTCCTTCTCAGTGTCTCAGCTCCAGGATCTCCTGGAGAGGTCCAGCTCTGTGTAATAGCAAACTGCCACTCAGTACTGGCTGGAGAATACAGCAGCCCAATCCTTAAACTACACCAGGAGGAGAGGGCATTCAGGTGAAGAGCCCTGACCTTCAACTCAGTGTTTTCATGCATAGCAAAGGCTTTAGTTAGTGGCTGGGTGGTGAGGAGCTAGCAGGGACAATGCTTCTTACTATGTTACCCGTCCTTGGCTCTGGCCAAGCCTCTAAAAGCACCAGCTTCAGCCCCTGCCTTTTGCCATCCATGATCTGCAGGTCTCCTGCTCCCATCCATCACACCAGCATGGCAAAGAAGGAACGGAGCTTTTCCTTCCCCCCTTCCAGAAGGAAAACTTATGCTTTGGGATCAGACACCTGCGTCTCATCCGGCCCATGTCAGCCAGAGCTGATGCCCCAACCAAATGAAGTCACAATGAGTTTGGAGATGTTTTCACCAAGCAGTTTGGCACCCACCAGCGGTTTGGCCATCCAAAGCAGCATCCAAAGCAGAAATAGTACCTGAAGACATGCTATTTCTTCCTCCATTTCAAAAGATCAGGCAGTGTTTGTCCCATCCCTGTCCTGTCGTCACGTTATAATGGATGTCTGCCTCTCTCTGGCATCAGACACAGGGCTGCCAGACATGGAGCCCACTGCCATGCTCCAGCGGGCTTGTAAACTGTGATGTTTTTGGAATGGGATGAGAAGGCTCATGGGCAAGAAGCTGTCTTGGTATTGGGAGCGTGAGCAAAGGGAAAACACAGCAAAAACAGTTGTGAACATTATACGAGGCACCGCAAAGAGGAAAGGACCTCCACAAAACCCCACTGCTGCCCTGACATCCCACTGTCTGTTTATAAAGGGCTTTGCTTTTCACAGGCACACAGCAAAGAGCTGATGCCTTTTTTCCCCATGCTGTCATCGGAAAATGGAGCACATGGACCACTCCATGGTCTCCTGCCATGCTCCATCACAGGAGGAATCCAGGCCCATTGAGAGGGAAAAGAGTTCCAGCTTCCAGCCATACAAAATGAACAAGGCTGAGTTTGCCCATCAAAGCATAGCACTGCCTGCAGGTGAGGAGTGTGGAGATGAAGGCAGCAACCTCTCTCAAGAAGTGCAAGAGCCCCATGAACACTGCGACCTGTCTCCAAAGGGAATCTGGATCCAGTAGCTGGAGTCTCCAAACTCAGCCCAGCTGAAGAAAAGGAAAGGAGTTTCTTTGCACAAAAGGCAGTAACACTGAAATGGGAATGATTCACCAGAAAATGTGCTGGAAAAAAATGTAAAGATCATTTCAGCATCCTCAGGCCATGTCATGACGATCAAGCACACTTCAGGGTTGCACATATGCCTAAGTTCTGGGGTTATTTTACATCTAGGGTTGTGAGAAACTCCAAAATTTCATATTTATGCTTGTATTCAGAATAAAAACAAGCCCAAGCACCACATTCCCCTACAGCATAAAAATTTCCATATCCAAGCATCTCTCCTGTAAACCCTCCACATGGCATGTGAGACCTCACTTTTCATCTGAAACCCTTTAACAAACAGGCTGTCAGGTTAAAATAATGATGCACAGACTGCAGGGGCAGAGCAAGGAACACGGAGAACACCCTACATCTGTCTCAGCATCCCCATGTGCACAACTGCCTTGTGTCTCAAAAAACCGTCATCAGCACCTAAAGGCGAGTAGTTCCATTTCAGCAATTTGGGCTTGTTAGCCCCTTTTAAAGTGATCATAGAATCCCAGACTGGTTCGGGATGGAAGGGACATTAAAGCTCATCCAGTTCCAACCCTCTGCCAGGGGCTGGGACACCTTCCACTGAAGCAGCTTGCTCCAAGTATGTCCAAATATCTAAGCAGGGTTCTTCAGCATCTCTGTGCCTATTGCCCCCTTTGAAGCACTTCTCCAAGTGCTCTCTTCCCATTTATTCACAAGGAACCAGTACATTTGAGGAGAGTAAAATCGACCTTACATGTTGTCACCACTCTTCAAGGAGGGAATCAAACACAGGGATAAAGAAGGTATCACATCAGTGAATAGTGCGGCAAAGAAATAGGAGCTGTGTCCAGCCAGGAGGGATTAGAAAGGTGGGATCAGTTGGCTAAGAAGAGGTACAGCAGGACACATGCCTGCTGCCTGTGGCTGGCATCTTTGGCCAGAGCCACGGAGAAGGAGCATCCCGCAAACCTACCAGGCACACAGCCACATGCTCAGAGCTGTCATTCATCAGCATCATAGGGCCAGGTCCAGCTGGGATGGGCTATCCCATCTGGTTTGGACTGCACACTAAATCCTGTATCTGTGGTGTGGAGAGAAAAGCTTATACAGAGCTAAAGAGGAGAGAAGCAGCTTGCCCAGGCAGCAGGGACAGTGCCCTGTCCACCACTGTGGAACCAATGGAGGAGAAATACTAGGAGAAAAGTTCCCTTTTTTTCTGTTCCCTCCCTCCCTCCCCCCATCTTCCTGAAGCACAAAGAGCAGACGAAAAGGAAAGGATCCCATGTGTTTAAGTAACCCAGAGCATGAACACTACCAGAGACAAAGCCAGACATGGAAAAGAAACCAGAAGTGCTCTTCCATGCGAACACTTAGTCCTAAGTTCTGCCAAGTGTTCCACAAGCTGCAAGAGGAGCAAGGCACAAAGGTGGCCACGCTCGGATGAGAGGGAAACAACCACTTCGTAGTGCAGCCCACTCAATCCCTAAAGTGAAATAAATACACATAGCTGAGCATGTACGGTGTCTTGGAAAACAATGTGGAAAGATGCTTGAAAAGCGTTTCCTCCAGCAGCTCTGCTGCTGAAATCCTGAGTAAGGTGCTGAGAGAGCTCCGTGCATCGTATGGGGATGAACACACATCTGAGGGTGCAGAGGTGTCCCTGCTTTTCAACACATGAGCTCCTGCAGACTAGCAATGAGGCGTCTTCTGAGCTTTAAACTAAGCCTGGGGAGGAGATGACAAGGGCTGAGATGACCCAAGGCCACTCCACAGAATTTAAGGAGAGGAAGCTGAAGAGCAAGCTGGCTGACAGGGAGATAGATTTAGTGGTAGAAGTGCCAGCTGAGAAGGAATGGAGAGCATCGTTAATCCAAAACAAAGCACTCAGTCCCCAGAGGGATGAGTGGGATATTACAAACCACAACTTAGCAGGTTACTTGAGCTGCTTGGAAGGATGCAGTATGATGCAGTGGAAAACCAACACTACACAAAGACCAGCATAGGATGGATCCTGAGTCCAAAAGGCTCCCCCACATCTCTGGGATTAGCTCCTGGCTTCCCCCATTCCTACTCAGAAGCGGAACCTGGACCCATGCAGAGCTATGGGCTGCAGTCTGGAGTTCTACCCAGTACAGAGCATTGCAGCCCAAGGAGGGGTATATAGAACCATGGAATGGTTTGGGTTAGAAAGGACCTTAAAGCTCCTCCAGCTCCAACCCCTGCCACAGGCAGGGACCCCTTCCACTGGAGCAGCTTGCTCCAA
>JAVHNF010013193.1:0-12412 GCA_034783455.1 Micropsitta finschii
TTACACCCATTGCCCCTTGTCCTATCACTGGACATCACTGAAAAAAGCCTAGCTCCATCATCCTGACACTCACCCTGGATAAGGAGATGGGGCCAGGATGCACTCTTAGCAACATGTTACTATTGATCTGCTTTCCAGAAGGCCCCACAGACAGCAGAACTGGTGTAGCTGAGAGGAAGGAAAAACTGCAGATGGAGCTGTGGGAAGGGGAAGAAAAGACTGGAGAGACTGTAACACAAAACCCAGCTCCTGGGTCCCTGAGCACCTGGGAACAAAGCGTCACTGTCCCTCAATTTCACCATATTTCCTTGTTGTAATAGGCCTTTCCCAACTAAAACCACATTGACAGGGCTTCATTAACTGAGGTCTGCAAAGCACTTTAATGAAGACAAATGTTGTGTTAAGTTGCCAAGTATTATACTTCCATGCATGTTAAGCTATTAACAACAAAGACAGGGAGCTAGGAAGATCTGGCAGAAGCATGCTGAACCTATCATGCTGTGGTAAACCAAAGTGAACTAGACACGCTCTACAAGGCATGTCTCCATAGCAGCAAGAACAGGATTGCATTAATTGTCATATTTATCTAGACTTCACCATTAACTTAATCAGAAATAGACCCATAAGAAAACACAAAAGTCTTGAACAATTATACTATATTAAACCCCTTAACAATATTGAATCCTCTGATGCTGAAGTTTTTCCTGCAGTTTAATTATTTTTATCATCCTGAGGATCTAAGATCAGGAAAAAAGTGGATAAAGCATCTGTGGTGTTTTGCATCCTTCTGCAGCATGCACGTGAATATAAGGACAAATATTGTCAGATGCACTTGACAGCTGTGAAAGCAACAGATTTCAGTTGATTTTATTCTTCAGTAATTCCTATATAAGGAAAAGGAGTCAGCTGTGCTTGGGTCACAGGCAAAGAAGAAATGATGCTCCCAGAAATTCCCCCAAGATGAATTTTGCTAAATACCACCTTCAGAACTGACGTCAACAGACATGACAAAGCAAATGGAGAGAACTTCTTAAAACAAGACATGTGGGCACAGGGCAGATGAGTAATGTGGCTAGATGAGGTATGGGATTGGGTTTTGCAGAAATAGGGTTTGTGTTTGGAAGCTGTCAGAGGTATGAGACACTGTCTCAGGCAGGGATTTGGTAATGAGTGGAGACTAGCAAATGGTATTTATTTTGTTTTAAAATACTCCAGAATGCTCGTCTGAAGCCCTGCACCATCTAGGGCCACCCTGTTCTGGGAGACAGGTCATATGTAGTTACATAAAAAAATCACGTATTTTACTAAATACCTGAGGATTTGCTTTTAAACATGTACATTATAGTCATCCCACTGCTAAAATCTTTACATTGACCTATCTCAGCCCATGTACACACATCTTCTGAAATGTATATCACACTCTTCAGATCACAGCAACCTTAAAATTTGTTACCACAATTCCTCCAGGCTCACAGATCATTGCTGGCAATGAAGACTTTGCACAGATGAACAAGAAGAAAGCTCTGCTGATTGAACACAGGCATAAGAGCTTGTAATATATTTCATAATAGTTTTAAAAAGCAAACAAGTGCACGACTGTATCCGTGAGCATGTTCCTAAAGGAAAGTATATTCAAGGAAAAGCTGTTGAATAAGAAAATTATGCTTTTCACATTTTTTCTAACTTAATTAAAGCTTAAATTTCCCCTTCAGTTTTCATGGGGAGAATATGTTTTTAATTATTGCACATGACCTTTTTTGTATTTTAGCCTGAGCATGAAATATCTGGATCAATGAAAAGCAATTTAAAGCAACTTGAATGAATACATGTCTATCTGACAGAGGAAGAATGTGAAACTTGCACTCAAATTTCAGTGGCTCTTGAACCTACCATCTCATGTGGATGTTCCAGAGCATTTAGGAGACCTCAGGGAAGGACCCGTACTTCCATGAGAAGCAGAGCTCTGCCCTCTAACTGGTAATACAGGGAGTCACACACATGCATTTTCTTGAAGTTTTTTTCACTTTCGTAGTCCCTTTTCCCTTTACTTGTCATAGAATCATAGAATGGTTAGGGTTGGAAAGGACCTTAAGATCATCTAGTTCCAACCCCCCTGCCACGGACAGGGACGCCACACACTCAACCATGTCACCCAAGACTCTGCTTTTCATAGTTCTGGGGAGCTAAATCCCAGTGCATGTGGGAATCCAAGGATCTGTGCACCACAGGACCTTCTCCACTGTAGGACTTTCCACCAACTTTTGTGGGAGTTTTTCTTTCCCCTTGTCCTAATCCGTGCTCATTGCAATAAAAAAGTCATACATAAATAAACTAATAAATAAACCTATTCGTCCACCTAGGAAAGAGTGGTGTGGGCTCTTGAGAGTTGCTGCTTGGATAAATAAGGTTACATTTAGCAAAAGAAAGAGAAAAGACATTTGACAATGTCCAGATATCTTGGTTCAAGAAAATATATAAAGGTAGAGTAGATTGTCAGGAGTGCACCTCACCCTCCAGCCACAGAACAGCCTTTTGCCTCCTTTCATTCTGCACTGAACTGTACCCACCTGGTTAGGATTACATGACCTCAGGTAATGAAAGTTTAATATAAAAGCAAAAAGCATGTCTTGGATTAGTATTGTGAAAATATATTCTTTTACTGGAGAACAGCACATTTTTTTGCAAATAATAGCAAATCTGAGTTGGGTGAACATTTCCCACCAAGAGTGGAAAATGCAAAACTGCTGAATGACAACTGCAAAATCAGCGTATAAGTATCCAGGGTAAGAGGCAGTCAAAAAATATTCTGATTATAAGAATGAGTCCTTAGAAAATTTATTCAGCACCATTATCAAGAATAGCCTAGTTTTCATGGCATGATGGAGCAGAGGGTGGGGAAAGACATGATCACACGAAGCCAGACAACCTTCATCTGTCATCACAGAATTGTTCAGAACTGGTTCATTAGACAAATTAAGTCTTTGTAATCCATACTGTACAGTCAATTTGTGCCTTCCTTGCGTATTTAAAATTTTGTTAGGATTTCATTTAAAAAAGGAAAGAGTGCTTTCTTCCGCCATGCTCAACTCATTAGTCTTATCTAGGAATATAATTGTGACTTTGTAATCTATAAATGATAAGGCCTGAGCCATGAGACCCATATGGAAGTATAGAGGTTACTTAGAAACACAAAGGAAAAAGAAAAACACACTGTTTCCCAGATCTTGGTAGAAGAATCTCATTAAATAGAGGGAGAAAAATAAGTAATCCTGGATCAGAAGCTATTTAATTAGATACAAACATGTCTGCAATTTTCTGTTATGATGTACTGTTGAAGGCAGAAGACATACTGCTTTTTTAAGTGTCATATATATACATATGCACATTTATATATGCGTATGTATCAGCCAGTATTATTGTCCAGTTCTGGACTCCCCAGTAGAAAAGAAACATGGAGCTCCTGGAGCAAGTCCATCAAAGGGCTATTAGAATGATTAAGGGTCTGGAGCATCTTTCTTATGAGGAAATGCTGGGGGAGATGAGCCTATTCAGCCTAGAGAAGGCTCAGGGGGGATCTGATCAATGTATATAAGTATCTGAAGGGATGGTGTCAAGGGGATGGAGCCAGACTCTTCTTGGTGGTGCCAGGCAACAGGACAAGAAGCAACAGGCATAAACTAAACTATAGGAAGTTCCACCTGAACATGAGGAACAAATTCTTTACTGTGAGGGTGAACATGAGGAACAGGTTGTCCAAAGAGACTGGAGTCTCCTTTTCTGGAAATATCCAACAACCATCTGGACACAGTCCTGAGTAACGTGCTTTAGGTGACCCTGCTTGATCAGGGAGGCTTGACTAGGTGTCCTCTGATGCCTCTGATTCCAAACTCAACCATTCTGTGACCCTGTGATTATTAAGCTAGTCTTTAATAAGCCCCATGACCATCCCTCTCTGTTGCCCCTCACACTTCCTCCTGGTCCTCCCTCTTCTGTGGCCCCTGACTCAGTGTTGCTTGCACAGCTGGTTGTGTGTGGCCATGTGCCAATCCAACGAAAATAATTCTCATTGTACGCTAGGTTAACAGCAGTACACAAACAAACTGATTTTTAGCCTGAGTAGTCCCTGGATTGCACTGGCTTGCACCTGCACAAAGGCGGGAGAGAGAGATGCTTAACATAATACTCCCATTAAAATAAATGCTTGTGACACTATGTTGTTATGCACACAAGAATGGGTCTTCTAAGACTCTAATAACACACAGTTGCACACAAAGGTGTGAGTAACTTTTGTATCATGGCAGCTAGACATATGAGGCTCACTGATACCTTTGCACCATTATCACTGAAAAGGTTAAAAATAACATCCCTAGGATGCTATGAGAAATTCTCAAACCACTCATAGTACACAGATGCCTTGGCTATCTATAACAAGATCATGGACTAATATGGGTTTGCCATATAAAACCCATCTCCCACAGAAACTGAACCCAGTCAAAAAGTTTCCTAAAATATCCTTAATCTCCAAATAGCCTACCTGCAGAGAAAGGCTTCTACTGCACTTTTCACCAAGGACAGAAGGAATCCTCTTGACTGATTTCCTCTTGACTGATTTCCTCTTGACACTGAAGGAAAGGTCAGTGTCTGCTAATACAACTCTTCTGTTTGCCACACCTACAAAAAAGACACAATCCTGCTGAATTGATTTTTTTTTTAACAATTAGCACGTGGTCCATGCACATGCAGATGCAGTAATTGAGATGTTCTGGGGCAGAGGTATAAATAGGGTGAAATATTTAGAATGATATATCAATATTCCCAATAAGACTCAAACTGAGAATCCAATTTGATGGGTTTAGAAAAGCCAGGATTATTTATTTTTAGTGAATAAATCTTAGCATTGGGATTCAGGTGATTCATCCTGATCCTAACTCTGTCACTGATTCAGAACGGGAGTTTGGGCAAGCCACTTTATTCTTTTTAACATAAGAAATGACAAACACTATTCCTTTCAGCAGAACACTTAATGATGTCCCCAAGGAAACACACCAATATTTTTACCTCTCTCATGTATATGATATAGACTGTGATACAATGGACAACCAAAGGGACTTGCCAAAGTTGCTGCTATAGATCAGAGGTAGCTTGGTGAGAAAAGGACAAATAACTTCAGAGGAAGTCTATTCTAAGTGGCCTCACAAGGGTATTAGTCACACCGATGACTCAGGGAAGGTATCTCTTATTAAAACTATTGGCAAACAAACAAAATGTGAGTAAGGCCAGTTTCTGAGCACTTTAGAACATAGCACTGCTAATGACTTTTATATTAAAAGCTACTACTTAGCTGGAAGCAAGGCACTGGAAGTGTCATCAAAAAGTTTTCTAGCTTTGTGTTGGCAACACAACAGCAATGTTATGTTACATAGAAATCATGTGATGTAGTTTTAACTACCTTTTCTAATGGCTGAGATACCTCTCCAGATATCAAGCTAATAAAAGTTACATGGTGTAATTTCACAACTGACAGGTCTGCAGAATACAACTGTCAATGAGGTGGTTTTAGTTCAAAGTAATACAGTTGCTGTCTCAGACAGATTAGTCTCAGTCTCTGCAGAAAATCATGAAACTTGTAACTATACACTCAGGCAGTCTTATCTAAAACCAGATACCCACTCCTCATCTATTCCCCCTCTCTTTTGGCCTGTTACCCATGCAGCAGGTCTGTGCTCTTCCTGACAATAAACAAAACATCTAAACAAAAAAAGAACTCATGAAGAGCAGCACACCTGACATTGATGGATCTCATTAATGCTCATTTCATGAAGGACAGCTTTATCTGCTTAACTGAATAAAGTTTACCAGATGCCTTGCATAAGGCCATTTCAACCATTTGAGGTCAGACCTTCCTCACCTCTTTTCTGCCCTGTTTAGAGCAGGAGTCGGAGGAGGCCAAGGAGAGAGGACTTGAAGAAGTAACAAGAAGGAAAAGGCAAAATAGCACCAGTAAGCAAATTTTCCAGGATTTTTTTTAATCCTTGACATAAGGTTGTAGGCTCTGTGCTTGTATAGGAATGAGATCGTGTCAGTTTGATGGTGTCCTGGCAATGGACAGTAGTGACAGGTCCACACTTAATTCTTTCAGACTTGTCCGAAACACCAAATATTCTACTAGGAGGCTCTGCTGATAACTGGGAGCTGTGGCAGCATGGAGAGTACTACCACAGTGACTCATTGGTGGCCCAAAGAGATCTGGATTGTACAGTAGCCAAGAGTAGTGACTATGGCATACACTCCACAGTGCAAGACCAGCATGGAGCCGTTAATGCAACAGTGGTCAGACAGAGGTAAAAACCACATTAGATAAGCTGCCACAACCAGCTTATCTAATTTAAAGGAGTTATGGATAAATCTTTTTAATGCCTTACTTTTGTAAGCTGCAAAGTGTGTCAAGACATCAGTGGGCTGGGCAAATTTAACCAGTGCAGGGAAGAAGGAGCTATAGTTTCAAGATATTGCTGACACCATCGTTAAGATAATATAAATGCTGTTTCAATGCATTTTTAAAGCCACTGTGCATGAAGTGAAAAATTGACAAGCATACTGAAGTTATTGTAAAGAGTGAAATGTATTGGTGGCCATCAGTGAACTCCAGCCCTTATGGCATATTGGACATGTGTCAGGATGTATGAGAACCATGATTGTAGTACATTCCAGACAGGTTGGCCCAGAAAAAATTCCTGAGCACATTGGAGGATTATCCCTAAAAGACGGCAGTACAGAGATGCTCTCAACTAATAGATGAGTCCCCATAAAGAGGTGGAACAAGCTTGGATGAAATGGGAGCTGTAATCTCATGTAATCGCATGACCAGAGAAACACTAGTTCTAAGTACAGGTAGTTGTCAGAAAAGCAAGTCACTGGCCATTGCTTGGAAGCATGGCTTGTAGGATGGAAGCAAGAAATTTTATCCTGTGTCACTACCCATGGACAAGAGAGATAAGCTACAGAAGAGATCAGGGCCTCAAGTATTTTCCAAGTGCTTTCAGTAATATTGATTGTGGTCAGACAGATCTCTGCTCCACCTGTGTACTCCACTGTGGTGTTCCCCAGGGGTCAAGCTGAAGCCCAAAGGTCTCTCAGTCAAGGTGTGGGGCAGCTGTGTACTGAGGCAGGGGATCCTGATCCACACAAAGGTGTAATTCCATAGGGGTAAGTGCAAAATCCTGCCCTTGTGTAGGAATAGGTGGTGGGGTTAGCAGGGCAGCAGCTTTGCAGGAAGGGATAGGCACAGAGGTAAAACAGCTCTTGGGTATGGTTGAGGACACAACATGATGCTGCTTGGGTAAAAGTAAAATGTCACTGTGGGATGAGCAGAGAGTCTGTGTTAGTAGGAAGTGAGAAATTGTCCATCTCCTCTCCACAGGCATGATGTCCTCTTCAAAGAAACAGTGGGTCCATTGTCATGCCTCAATAAACGTGCCAAGCCAAGGGAGTTGAAAGTTTGCGAGGATGAACAGTCAGAGGTCTAGAGATGATAGTCAGTGAGAAAAGAGAGGAGGAAGGCGGTCGTTTAATGTAGGGAAGAGAGGATCAAGGAAAGACATGATAATGCTTTTCTAAAAGCCTGCTGCAAAGGCAAATAAATGTTCTTGAACTCTAGGGAGAGCAGGATAAGAAATACTGAGCTTAGGCTGCAGCAAGAGCAACTTAATTTAGATATTAAGAAAACTTTCTAATGATAAAGACAGTTAAGCGCTGGAATTGGTTATCTAGCAAGGCTGCAGGCTCCCTGTCATGGGAGGAAATTTAAGGCCAGTTTGGACAAACAAACAACACAGGAATCTGTCTCAGAAAGGGGGTGAGCCAGATTATATTAACAGGCCCCTTCCAGACCTACTTTTCTATGATTATCTGTCATAGCCATAAAATTCCAGCTGTGACTCTCTGGAGCAGCCTGTGTTAAGTACAGCATGGTTTAAATGTTTCTTGAATGAGTTTTCTGAAAACAAAACAACTACAACAATAAAAAAATCCTAGTCCTGCAAGCTCTTATGACTTTGTCTTCAGTCCCACTGTATTTGACCCATTTTTTAAAACTGTGGCTCCTGGAGTCAAGCAGATTCATGGAAGCTTAGCTTAAATAAGCAAAAAGCTGTCTAAATTTATGGTGCAGGAAAAAATGAAATAAAACAGATAAAAAGCATGACAGAGAAGTACTTCCAGCAGTTATAAATCCACAAGAGTGGTAAAATGTATTCTTTAGATTAAAAAATCAAAAAAAGGTTGATTTAAAAAAAAAATATGATTGGGACTGACTCCATTTTTTAGTGTTCATTAATGTTTTAGTCTAGGCCAGAAGTCATCAGAAAAGGAAATTGTGCCACTGAAGAAAAGGCTCAGAAACCAAAATTCCTTCCCACTAATGGCATAGAGATACACCCCTTTTCCTCCCATTGAAACCAGCAGGTGACAAAAAACCAACCAACCAATGAAACAAACAAAACACAAAAGTCAAGAATATTTTGTTTTCACAAGAAATGCAATTAAGAAAGTGGTGGAACGTCTTGCCACAGGATGCTGTGGATCCTGTGTTTGTGCCAGGCGATGCTGTGAGCGTGCCTACATGTGTGAGCCTTCAGTGTGGGAACCCTAAAAGCCACGAATTGTTGGTGACTGGGGGAATATCTGGGAGCAGCTACCACACTGCATTTCCTCTTCTTTCATGGCACATTACCCCTCCTCACCAAGGAACTCTTATGGATCACTGTTGAAGGCAGGCTACCAGGCCAGACTTTTAATCTCACCACAGAAAGATGGTCTCATGTTCTTCTACTCTTTCATTGTGCTCCTGATGAGCTGAGGCATACTGGCAGGGCTTCATGAGGAAATTTTACATCCGTTCTCGGAATTGCAGACTTCTTTTTCCACGGCTGTCGATCACACTCTGCCAATAAATTCCCTAAATAAAATCTTTTAAAATAAATAAAACCCACAAATAAAACTGATAGTGAAGAATTAGTTGAGTGCATGAATATAATATTTAGCATAAGAATCAGTGCAGTGTGAGTTTTCATCTGACCTGCCATCACTCTGCAATCTTTGTCATTATCATAAATCAAAAAGCATTGTTTGGTTTAAATCTCTTGCTGCTTAAAGATGAATCACCTTTGATTTCCAGAGTTTTGCTTACGGCAAAAAGAGGGGAAAAAAAACCTTTCAAAACCGTACAACAGTAAAAATTTCTGGTCTCAATTTGCATAAAAAAACTCAAAACTCGGAGAGCTCTAAAACTTAATCTAGCAAGCAACATGAAATGAAACAGAACTGAGATTTAGGGGGGAAAATATTTCTCCATCTGCAGAGCTATTAATCTACAGTTTGGTCCAGAGAGTTCATACCCAGCAGTCTGTGAAGAGGGACCCCAAGCTCTAATGGCTTGAAGAAGATAGGCCCTCAAACATTTAATCTAACTACAGGTGCATATCTAAGCTTCTCTGTAACATCTGTCCCTGCGGATAAGAAACTACTAAGCATCCTGCACTGGATTGTACAGACACCAGCTAAGTAGCTTAAAGCATATCCTGTATACTGATGACTAACGTGCAAATCACCCAAGCCACCCCAATAAGCTTGCCCAGTGGGCTCTTCTATTTGAGAAGAAGAGTCCTCCTGTCCATCCCGCAACCCTGACATTACTCCCCATGCCCAGAAGTTCAGTTAGATTCTTCCCACTTTTTCCAAAGTCAGGAAAAATAGGGTCATTTAAAAAGTCAGTTAAATAAACTGATGAGCCCAATGGGCTGGAACAGCAAAACAGATCACAACTTGGTG
The DNA here is from genome assembly GCA_034783455.1 of Micropsitta finschii. Taxonomy (NCBI): domain Eukaryota; kingdom Metazoa; phylum Chordata; class Aves; order Psittaciformes; family Psittacidae; genus Micropsitta; species Micropsitta finschii. The sequence continues at coordinate 9,829 of JAVHNF010013193.1, forward strand.
TAAATCATCCCCAGGAGGAAGGCACAGAAAAAATATGCTGCATGCAATTGTATCTAGGTTTGCTCTGTGAAGAAAATTCTCGTAAGAAAAGAAACAACCAAAATAAAACAGGCTTCATTCTTTATGTCTCCCATTAGCTAGAACCCTCATGGCAATTCCCATCAATTTAACTTTTAGATGTCTGGATACTAGCCAGGGAGCACTCAGCTTCCATATGCTCAGCAAAGAGAACAACAACAACGATGCAGTGCTGTTATCAGGCAAGGCAGGTAAATCACTGCATATTTCTTCACAAGGCAAATTTTCTGAACCTTGCCATGCAACTTCAAGAAACTGAAATTAGCAGAGCCTGGTAATGAGCCCTGCATGTTCCACAAGCAACCCTCAATCTCCGAACCTGCCTGACGGAGCTGGCTGTGTTTGGCCATTCAGCCGTACTTTTTGACCATCCTCTATACCCGTGTGGAGAAGTGGAAATGGTTTCCTGCACAGAATCTAGTATTTTGTTGTCCTTGGGAGGCAGTATAATCTGAAAGAAGGGGAAACGGGGGAAGACTGGAGTTGGATGCACATGTGTTTGAATCTCAGTTCTGTTGCTAACTGTCTTCAGGGAAGTAAGCTCATCTCAGCCTCACTTTCCTCTTTCCCTGTAAAACAGAGACCTTATACACAACTATGGGGAAAGTGTGCAATTTGTTAAACATATGAAGCAGTAAAAGGGCAATTCATCTTGTTAATTTTAGCTGTATGTTAGTATCTGGTCTATCTAGGTTGCTATAGCCTACGGACAGACAGAAATTGCATGATTCACCAACTTTTCCTCCACTGATTATAGAAGAAGGCCAGACACTGGGCCACATTTAGGCAAAATTAATCCCATCTTCAGTGTCCAGGGTCATAGTAAAGGCCAGGAATCTTCTGTTGTTGACATATCCAGCTTCCACTATTAGAAAGCTGAAGGATGCATTCATGGTGAGTAAGCTTCTGAATTTTTCTCTCCAGAAGTTTTGTAAGTTCAGAAGCTCTCTTTTCTTTTACTTAGCCCTTGATTATTTATTTGAGACATTAGGAAAACTTCACTCTCTGGCTTTGATCTATCACTGCTACTAGGTTGCCAGCTTGCTCCCTTCTGGCAGTATGTCAGCCGCTATGTAGTACACAGGTGGGATTTTTTGTCTGTGAGCATCTCTTGTCTCAAGATCAAATGAGATTATTGTGATAACATGCCCATATACTTTAATGAATATTCCTGACACTGTATAGGCAACCAGTACAGACCCCACTGCTCACAATCTTTAACTAGAAGTTAGATGTGTCTTTTAGAAGAGGAATGAGAGAGAGCAGTGCAGTGCGATTTATAAGCCCACAGTCTCTCCTAAGACCTCCAAATTCTACACATGCACAGTGATATTGCAGAACACTCTCAAATCTAACATATAAGCCAAACAGACATAAAAAAAGAAGGGCTTGTGGTCACTATCACCTGACACTGAATTCACTTGCAAGTCACAAGGAACTGGTACTGAGTTTTGAAGTCTGACCCATGCAGTCATGAGGCTGTATTCTTAGTGGTATCTTTCCCTTAAAGCTGAAAGTTCTCTTCATCATACAGAATAATAGTCCGTACTTCAAAAACCAGCCATTGGTGAATCTGTGGTGCCTTTTGCCCTCCAAGTCCCTTGGCTAAGCTAAAATTTTCTCATGTATTATATCTCTTCCATTAACAGTAATAAACAAACCTGTCCATAGCAATTTCCATAATCAAAGGTTCTCCACTCAAGAGCTCCTCTGGAACTATCCGCTGACTTTGCAAGGAGGAAACCAAGGCAAAAGAATTATGCAAAATGCTCAAAGCCACAAAGTGAGTCAGACTCCAAGGCAAAAAAAAAAAAATAAATAAAAATAAAAGACGAAGAAAAAGGGAAAAAAATCCCTTTAGTTCTTCTATCTGTACTTATGCCCCAAGGCAATCCCTGTCTTTCACAGCTAGGGCCCAATTCAGATAACATTTACACAAAGATAATTCCACTGTCACGTTCAGAGTTAGCCCTGATTTACTGCGCCATCTGCGAGATCAGCATGCTGCACAAGACACTCTTATGACTGGAAAATACTTTGCTGACAAGGAAAATATATATATGTTTTCCTTCCTGCTCTCTGCACTAATCTTTAACGGCCACCTTTCTTCAAATGCTTTCAGTCAATTTTTGACCAAAGCAAGAATTTTTCAAATTTAAATAGCCTTGTTAATTGGGTTGAGTGTGATGCATCATACTGGCCATGCTGCTCCTTTGGCACACAGTCTGACCTTGTTGAAGCACTTGTCCTAGTACTTCTCTTTTCCATTTGATTGTGTTTTCTGCTTCTTGGTAATACAGCCGTCATCTACATTTTGTCATTTGCATTACATCTCCCATCTTCTCAGCAATAATAACAGCCCGTCTGTGGAAAAAAAATCCTCAAAACAAAACCCTGTATCTTCTGCCCACTCATTTGATTACAGGAAAGTCCGCAGTTATACCTGGAGAATTTTAAGAAAGCAATGATGCCTCACTGAATCATCAAGCATTACTCCTCTCTGAAA
>JAVHNF010013193.1:16587-27368 GCA_034783455.1 Micropsitta finschii
TCCCTGCCCATGGCAGGGGTTGGAACTGGAGGAGCTTTAAGGTCCCTTCAACCCAAACAAGTCTGGGATTCTGTGATCTTTCTAATTATCCCTCAAGTAGCTGGAGGCTGCTTTTAGATCCCCCCTTAAAGAAGCCCACCTTCCTCAAGCTCTCCTTGTAGGTCTTGCACTGACCATGTTGGTAGCTTCACAGAGCTTTGTGGCTCTGGTTTAAACCTCATATGGAAGGAAGGTAGGCAGAGATAGGGGCAATGCAAGGAAATCAGAAAGAGTTTTCCCTTGCAGGAGTGTTAGCCCAGCTTTGGGGCCTCAAGGAATTTGCACGTCTCTGAAAAGATGCTGGTTAAGTGCAAGAGCGGATTTACTGGGTAGGCTGGGAAAATCCATCATCTTTTCCCTCTTAGCACCGCTCCATCTATCACACATGCAATGCTACAAGATGAGGAGTCAGACTGCTGCCCTTCTTTATATTACAGCTCCCCACAGCCCTGGAGCACTTGAACCCAAATTCAGAGGTCTCTCAGACTGTTCCTAGGCAATGAAGCGTAACACACAGCGTGTAGTTTGTTCTGCCTTTCCATTACAAACCTCTTTTAAGCTGTGTGTGACTTTGCCATTCGGCTTGACATTTCCTATGCCTTGGGCTGGTTTCTTGGTGTGAAGCTTTCACAAAACCCGTCCTTCAGCTTGGGAACATTAAGTGGCTTTGCCAACATCTCTTTGTTTTACCTTGGTTTTACTTCAACAGGGTCAGATTCTCAGCTGGTATCTGCAGTTCATGACTGCTATGTACCCAGCCAGCTGCTGCTGCTGTCTATGCAAACTGCAAACTGTGCAGAAAGCATTATTTCTTCTTATTGTTCATTCTTATTTAGGCATAAGCCCTTTGTTTCTTCTGTGGGTCGAGGCTTGCCTGGGCCATGGTTGCAGAAAGCTCAGGTCCATGTTGTGTGATGCCAAGCCAGAGAGCTGGGGAGCACCATGCGCCATTGTCTGACCCAGGTTTGGCACAAATAGTGCCGAGATAATGCTGATGCTCGGATGTTTCTGCATGATGCTCCACCACGTGTGTCAGAGACAGCAAAGAGCCTCACCTGAATGACTTCTGCTTTTCCAATCCGGTGGCTGCAAATAAAGTTTCTCTACTCTTAGGAGTCTCTCAAGCACAGCATACAGAGGGCTTTGAAAATCTGGGGTCTCCTGATAAAAGTGCTGTTATGTTATTTTCAGTGCCACAGCCAGGCAGGGATTGCGTTTCGGTCTTCTGAGAGCAAGGAGATAGTTTCCATGTCTACTTACGCTGTTTCTTAAGGCTCTCAGAGTAACTTCACTGCACAGAATCACTGAACATATACAAAGTGGGCAAAGGAGAACTGATGCTGCCTAGGAAAGTTTCCATCATCATCTGGATGATTCATCCTTGTCATACATAAAGTCCTAAAGAGCACACATCCTATCTTTTCCACAAGAAATAGAGATATTCTATTTAAACTGTAAAACCTGGCTTTCTGTTTAACACTGTGAAAATAGGCATATAGCAGATGCCTGCTGTTAGCATGACATACAGTAATGAACCAGTTAGCAAAGAAATTTCAGTGGAAGTGTTGATTCATGACATGAAAACAGGAACTGGGGTTTTTTTACAGCATCTTCCTGACATACCAACTCCATTCAAAGCTGTTCTCACAACACCACTCTTCCACCTCAGGTTTCAGCAGCTGGTTGAACACAGCATCACTTTGCAGATTTCAGGGGAGTAGCACCATACAAGTAACTTTGGATGCTGGAAGCCCTTGAAATTGAAGAACTTGTGCTCAGAAAGAGTTTGTTCCATATTCTTTCCTTTCTACTGAAGATTGGATGTGCAAATCCATCATGTCTCCACTTGACTCCGCACTGTGGAGACATATGCTGTGACACAGTGGGATTTTGGCAGTAGAAAAATAGGCTTCAAAAACACTTCACTGAGCCTTGAAACATGCCAAAATATACCAGGCGCTAAGGATGGAAACCTGCCAGGGCATTGCTTCGTTAGAGGGAGGCTCATCTGCCCAAGAGGGTGAGGGAGAGCTGTTCTCCAATGGCCCACTCCCACCATTCTCAAAAAAGCATGCCATGAACACACAGATGTCAATCATAGCAGAGCAGCAGGATTTGCTGTCCCCCATCATATCCACACCACCCACAATTTCTCCAGGTGCCCAGTTCCTGTGTGGTAGGAGGTTTTGAGCTGTGGTGGCCCATCATGGCTGACAGCACTGCAAAGCACTGCTAGTGCTGAGCTCTGAGCAGGGCTGAAGGGCATCCCGCAGTGTCTGTGGCAGAAGATTGTGGGTCTTTTTAGTTTCTGTGGTGATGCACAATTGTGGTGGGTTTTCTATCACACTGCCTAATCTCTATACCTGCTCTGGAGAGACCTTAGAGCAGCTTTCCAGTACCTACAGGGGGCCTACAAGAAAAATGGAGAGGGACTTTTCACAAGGGCATATGGTGATAGGACAAGGGGATTGGTTTTATAACGAAAGAGAGGAGTTGTAGATTAGATAAAAGGAAAAAGTTCTTTACCATAGGGGTGGTGAGGCACTGGAACAGGTTTCCCAGAGAAGTTGTGGATGCGCCGTCACTGGAAGTGGTCTAGTGGAAGGTGTCCCTGCCCACAGCAGGAGGATTGGAACTAAATGATCCTTAAGGTCACTTCCAACCCAAACCATTCCATAATTCTTGGTATTTTGCAGATAACTTCCTTATTAGAAAGATCAACATGTATTTGAGAGACTTCATTTTTTAAATGTCACCATTTCGGTTTACTAGACTTCTTGCTGTGCTTAACACAAACAGTGGGTATTTAAAGTAACAACAAATACGCTGTTAGCAGAGAGGCATCAGCAGGCAGGACCTGCCCCAGGACAGGGAATGTCCAGGGATGGGCCATTGGCCCCCTCCCTGAGCACGCCTGCTCCTGCCTGGCTCCAAATCTGCAGGCTGACAGGGAAAAACACCAGTACCTCTTTTGAAAAGCCATTTCCCATCTCTATCAGGATCAACCTGATTCTCCAGTTGTCCCTGGCTGCACCTTCTCTCTGACAGCATTTTGCTGAAGACATGGTGGAGTCAGATCCACCAATCAGTGGATGAGGGGATATGCCATCACTTCAGCTCCTGGGTACCACTGGCACCAGCCTCTGCAGGATAAAATATGCACATGATGCTCTGTGCACAGAAACAAAGGCAATCCCCTGCTGCTCTCCAATGAGACATCTGCAAAAATTACCCATGGTGGGGAGGTGCCTGATTTCTGCTTTCATAATTCTGTCAGTAACAGGTCACAAAAACAAAACAGCAGCCCATCTAAAGAATGGTTTGGATGGGGGAGGAGACTGTGGGCAAAAGTCCACCCTGGAATCAGAAGAGAGGATTTCAGTGGAAGTGTGCTGTTGAACACTCAGCAGTGCAGAGGATAGGGAGCACTGGTGGCACAGCTGACCCCCTTCTAAAAGAGACAATGGCACATTGGAGGACAGCTGCAAGAGTGATAAAGGACCTGGGTTTGAGCCACAAAGCTCTGATCCAGGTTGCCTCCGGGTCTTGGCTCTGGGTCCAGTTTCTCTGACAATTAACATTTTAAGAGTTAGAGTGAGTCACCTGCCAGTCTGGATGCTGGTACCTACAGGGGGCACAGTCCTGACATCAGGGTGTCACAGCCATGCAGCCTTACAGCCAAACTAGATTTCCCTTTGTTCAAGTTTTGGTGAGAGTGCTTTTATTGCTTTCAGAAACAGGGACCCTCAATTTCTCCAGCAAGCCCCAAGAAGGAATGGTAGGTGCTGGCCACCACCTTCAAAAGCCTTGGCTTGTACCTTCGGCAAGAACTGGTAGTGAAGAGGTTAAGAATTAGTGAGCCTAAAAGACTGCTTTTTGAGGGGTGGGTTTGGGGCAACCTGAATTAAGGAAGCAGCCTTAACAATATAAGAAAAGGAAGTGCTGGTCACTGGTTTGTTTGTTTATTGTTTCAGCAGTTTGTACTGTGTGTATCTCCTGCTATCTTCATTCCTCAGTCTCCCAGCCGGTTAATTATCCGGGGGAAGCAGCACTTCCTGCCAGCGACCTCCTGGGTCCTCTCCCATTGTTCCCGGCGCTGACACACAGTGCTGGAGACAGCAGAAAGAGCTGCTCATGCCTCAGCCAGTGAGAAACACTCCAGAGGCTGCGGTTAGTTAATAAAACAGATGGGTTTATTGGCATCGGCAAATTTCAATGCTACTGATGCGTTTAATAGGGCTCATCCAAAGAATATCCCAATAAAAATAAAACAAGGAGTCTGGGGGCAGCGGGATAAACATAGGAGAGACAAGAAGATGGTCCATACCTCTATCATCTCCAGCAGACCTGCAACTTCTCCACAACCTTCAAGTCTCATCAATGGAATCCACCCAAAAACTCTTTCTCTGCTAGGACTTATAACTCAGCTTGAGAAGAGATCCCTGCCTCTAAAGGCCAGGCTCAGCTGGCCTGAATCTCATCCAATCCTTGTGCTAAATGAGGTATTTAAGTTTCCTTATACAGGACATCTGAATGATTTTCAAAGGCCTGGTGATCTCCCTTTACTTGGTACAAGGGCTTACATGGAAATGAGGGTGACTCCAAGTCCCCAATACCACAAAAACCTTTTCTTCTAAAGCCATAAGTGCCTTATGTCCCTACCGAGTTTCTTTTCTGTGCTTCTGTAATGATCAGGCAGCAGCACATTACAGAAGGAATGTGCTTCTCCTCTAATGCTGTACGGACACTCCAGTATTTATTTTTTTTAGAAGAACACTTTGTACAATACCTAAGTGGGGCCTGCAGCAATGCAAACAACAACAAACAGCAATGGGCTCAAGCTGTAGAGCTGGGATCCAGATGTGCCTCTCAACTTGAGGGAAGTTTGAGGGTACTTAAGCTGGGTGTGGGTTAATCTCCCTGGAAAATCAAAAATGAAGTGAGAGAAAGGGAGAAAACGTAAGCAAAATGCAATTAACAAAACATACAGGGACACCCCTGCATCTCTGTGTGTTTGATAACTCCAGTCTTCTGAAAGATGTGACCCCATCCCTTGAGGAGTTAGGAACTGTGATTAGCCAAGAATAAAAGGGGTTTTGCTCACTGGCATCAGCAAAAGTAAAGCAACCTGTTTCAAAGAACTGCTTTAAAACATGTATTTTGACTTTGATTATATAGATATTAGGGGAAAGGGGGCTTTGTTCTAAGTCACATACTTTTGTTAATTTTCTCCACATAATTTCACTTTCACATGGGTGCTGTCCTATCTAACTCCAGTGCCCAAATGCATCTTACAAATTGTGCCCCATTTGGGCCATCTTATGGCATTTAGGAGTCAAAATTCACTTGTCTAAAGTTTGAGAGGAAAAGCAAAACACAGATCCTGGGGTTTCTGTTTGGAGGGAGATGCTGTTTCCAGCTGATTCTTCCCCTTTGGGACAGGACGTGGCCAGAGGAGCTCTGTCACCACTGGAAGTTTTCTTTCATGAGGAAATATTATTTACACATGCCACATCCAAATGTCAACAGCAGCAAAGAGGACTGGCAATCGATCCTGCTTTAAATAGCTAATTTTCTAAGGCAGGGAGGAGTGTTTTCATGGCCATTTCCGTAACAAAATGTTACGCTCACTTCTGGCCCAGCGGCACAGCATCTTGATATTGCCTTCCCTTCCTTTCCCTTCCCTTCCTTTCTTTTCCCTTCCCAACCCTTCCCATCTCGCCTTCTGTCAACAAACATGTAAGAAAAGAATTTCACCATGTCAGGAATTTAAGGCTTTCGAGATGGAGCACACACACTTGACACTACCCAGCCTCAGGACAGAGCTGAGTTGCTGGCCAGATGGGAGGTCAGTCATGATTTGTTACAGATGTTTGGGATCAAATCATAGCGCTTAAAAGAATAAAAAAAAAAAATAAAAGAAAAAGAAAAAGGAAAAGAAATCTCCATCCATGATAAATAATTTAGAGAGTTTTTAGACAGATCATGTGAAAGCTCTGAGACTGGATCTTTTGGCTCCCTGATGGGGATACATTTAAATTAAACAGCCAGTAAATAATGAACCAAAGACCATCATGCCACTGAATAACAAAACCAGTTAAAGAGCTGGATTGAAAAGATGAGTGGATATTGAGTGCCTGCCTTCCTTTCCTTCTTCCGTCTTTCCGCAATGAGAAAGAAAAGGGAAAATAGTAAAGAATGCGCAGGGTCCTGGCATTGTTCATATCCTCTTTCCTGGTGAAGAAGCCATCAGAGATGAAGAAACAGAAGGAAAGCAGAAATTACCCTTCTCCTTCTCACCCTCCACTCCCCAGGAGAAAGAGAGTAAAATAGCCACAAAGACAGGAAAAAATCCTTAGGGAATTTCCTCTTATCTGTCAGAGTAAAACCTGCAAGAGCTGAGGGGTAGCAGAGAAATGCTCTCCTCTACACTTATGTACTTTGCCTTGTTTCTGTTAGTCTGCATTATCTGATATTTTCAATAATTACAAACAGCCCTGACACCAGCTCTTTCAAATGTATTGTGGCCACTGAACAACTTAGAGAACTCTTTCTCCTGCAGAGTTCTTCTGGGGCAGAAATAAAGGCACTGCACTTTTCAAATATTCCCAAGTCTAGACCAAAGGAAGAAGCAGATACTCATTTTCCAAAGGACTGAAAAAAGGGGTGCACTGATTTATGTAGAGTGAATTAAAAGCTGAAAGCAACCTGAATTTAATGGATGGGAAGGCTAATCAACAAACACTCTTGACTCAATGTTACCTAGCTTGACAAAATCCCTAACACTGCTATTTAAATCTAAGGACAGATTATCATAGTCAGACACAGGCTGCTTCTTGAGGGATGTATTTCTACTGTGCACCGTGAAGCAAGCCTCCTGCTAAAATCAGCAGGAACTGCACATGGTTAAGGACATTGGATCAGGCTCCACGTATAAGAAGTTTCCTGCTGCCACTGCAACACCGGAGGGTAGGTGATGCTCAATAACCAGGAAAATCTCTCTATATATAACTATATAAAAGCTACTGAGTAGTGGCTGAACACAAGGGCTCATGCTTGGGACACCAGCTGCATCCTGATGACTGCAGCTAATTTTGGCAGGGGGGCAGGACTGCGGTGCCTATGCAACTTGAGGCAGGATATAGATTATAAACATGGTTTCCCTGAGATCTTGCTCCCAGTTGCTCAAAGTTATTTTCAAAGGCAGCACAAATTAATCCTCCACCCAGTCTCCGCTGAGGTTAGATCCAGTGATATTTAACATAAAGACAACAAACAGTCTTCGGACTGGAGACCAGGGTCCAGGCTCCTTCTCTCCCTTCCTCCAATACTGTTTCCTTAACAATAGGCCTACACTGGGGCCTTTCCCAAGCCAAAGTGCAATAACTATAGACTTTTTTTGTAATGCCCATTGGCAATGTACGTGCTGCACCCAGGACAGAGCTGGGTTAATTAAGAAATTCTCTTGGACTGCCTGTTGCACCAGGTAAGCAGCCAGCAAATAAAGAACAGAAACATCCATTCAACCCCTGCCAGCTCACATGCTCCCAACTTTGATTGCTTGTGATTGCTTTGGGCTGAGGAAGAGAACATATCAGATCTCTGCCAATGGTGGGTCTAAGTTATTTGCAGATAGAACAGTGCACTGTTGCTCCTTCGATAACAAGTAGTAACACAGGCAGGAGCAGCCAAGCCTTGTTTCCTATTGGTGGTGTCCCTAGCTGAGCTCCCATGTGGAATCTCTAGCAAACGGTGATTTTGTGGCCCAACCTCCTCCACGGTGGAAGCAGTAGAAAGAGCTGTACTTTAATCAAGGTCTTGTTTACTGGAGCAGTGCATTGGGATAGGCTTTACTCTGTGGCACCACTCTCTTTGGATGCAAGCTGTGAATTTGTGGAAGAAATTTTTTAGTGATAAAACCTGTAAACACCATGAGTACGTAATGGAAGGAACTGCCTTTGCCATCTGTATGCTGAAATAAGTGGGGAGTGGTTTCTGGATATTCTTCAGTTTGAGCAAGATGGTATAATGCAACAAGACTTCTTTAAAGACTATGTTGTACATGTTTGTTAACAGTCTTGGGGTTAAAATTACCAATGGATTTCAGTTTTTAGAAAGTTGTAAGAAATTTGTTGCTATTGCTTAGATTTTGAGGTATAAAATGGAATTGATGGTTGTATTACATTTGTGAGAGATTGAGATCAATTTAATGATTGTTGATTTTTCTCACTTCTAAAGGGTTTTAGGATAATCCTTTTAATGAGTTTCAAGAAAATGATAGCATGCTTTTTTATTATGCAATTATTTAACTGTTTCTCCTTTTTAATCATTAGGTGATGCTTTTCCATGGACTATTAGTCTGCATCATTTCAGTATATATACTCTTCTTGGGCAACAGATGACACTTAATTTAGTGGAACCAATGGGCTGTACTTCTACTTTAGCTGTCACTTCACAGAAACTGCTTGCTTCGGGGCCAGAATCCAGACACTCATTTGTTGTTTGCCTCCATGTCGACCTTGAGTCCCTTGAAATAAAATGCTCCAACCCCCAGGTTCGTACATTTAATTGATTTATGAAAGGAAATTAAAAATAACTTGATTTAACTACAATTGTTATGCATTTTGTGGAAGAAGTTCTCTTCTATCTTATTTTTTTTTTTAAATCCATCAAGATCAAGGTGCTTAGATTAAGATTTGCTTTGAAGCTCTCTCAAGTTTTGTAATTTAAACTCTTCTCAAAATGTAATAGCTGCAGTATAAATGCATCTTCTGGCTGATGGAGTGAAATGAATTGCAGATGTACCATTAAATGCTGTTCTGATGTCACTGTGGATTCATACATTGAAGTGGTTTAATGTAATTTTTTACCGCATTTTCATAGAACTAACATTTCTTCAAGCATAAAATGTTTTTTAGGCAGACAATGGAAAAAAAAAAAAAAAAGATGAATGTGTGTAAACAGAAGTTAGGACCTCAGTTATGTTTATTAAAAGGCAGAGATGTTGCTAGATTTTCGGAAAGTACACCCTGTATTTTACTGACTTGGATCAAGTTTGCTCTACTTCCAAATAGAGTAGGATTTCTGTGCAAAATTTTGAATAATCTTTACTGCAACTCAAAACGTATTCCTGACAGTTGCAATGTTTCCAGCAGTGCTGAAGAGAACACTCTTCTTGGGAACTGCAAATCTTTTGAGGTCTGAGTAGGGGTCTGCATTCATATGCTGTCTGCTCTGAAGTTTTAGCCATAGTACCTATCTTTCAAAGGACCCTATAGACAAAATGGACTGTTCATTGCTTCACTTAATGGAAGGAAAGGGAAAGAACACAAACTATTATAATTTTGATCTTACTGACAGCACATCACATTTGTAAAGATTTATGGACCTATGGCCTAAGTCTGGGAATACTAAAGCTAAGGTGGCTGGTGGAATTTTAATGTTAGTCCTTGTGTGTACTCATTACGTTTCTCAGTTGCATGCAGTTTTTCCCTTGCCTCATTCCATGTTGCATGAATGAAACAAGTGATTTAAACTATGTATTTATTTTATCCTTAATGTGTGATCTCCCTCCCTGTTCACTGCTTTCCATACAAGTTATTTCTGACTCATTTTCTTTATGCCATTGTCTTCTGCACCAGGTAGGCTCCACTTGGTAGGAAGAGTGGTAGAGTGAGATTGCTCACTGGACATACCAAATTAAAATTGAGAACCTCAACAAGATCTACTCAGAATGTAAAGCTAGATGAGAGATGTGTTTGCACACATAAAGGGTTGTCACTGTGTTAGAAATGTATAAATTGGAGGGGGGAAAATTACGGTTTTTGGTGACAATTTACATTTAAAGATATATATTTATATTTAAAGTACATTTATTTTGTAACTTTGTGGCATTTTCATTACATGCAATGAATAATTTCACAGCCTTTGTAAACCTGCCTTGCTCTGTATTAATTTTCATAGAGCTGTCAAGATTAATCTTGATATTGCAGCTATTCAGAGAATTGGAAACACTTTGTAGAAAAATACTTTGCTGCATTTGATCAATGCACTCTCAGTGTCCGATCAACTCTGATTTTTTTCTTTAAATCTCCAAAAGGATTACTCATGGCTAATATACATCATACATCAATAGTATTAACTTATAAGTGGAAGTCTTATCTAAATTTAAGTTGCAAATTAAAAAGAAAAATGGAGCAAGTAAAATACATTTTCAAGCTTCAAAGTGTGATCATATAATTCATTTTGCAAACTATGCAAAAATATTTGTACTAAAAGTTTAAATTGTAAGCTCCATGTAAATCATATTACGGGTGTAGTAATATGTTACCATGAAGTTGTATGGTAGAATATTAGACCACATATTGTTGTCTTAAAGGATATTCTTTCCTCTGTACACTGTGGTATTACTCATTTACTGCCACATTATGGTGACCAAAAGGGTGAGGACAAATTATTGGCATTTAGCAAAGATTATTGAACTGTCCTTTCTCCTTTATATCTGCCTTGCTTGTTCTTTGTGCTTTACGCATGCAAGAGGGGAAAAACCAAACCCAACTCAGAATCATAGAATCATAGAATAGTTAGGGTAGGAAAGGACCTTAAGATCATCTAGTTCCAACCCCCCTGACAAGGGCAGGGACACCTCACACTAAACTATTCCATCCAAGGCCTCATCCAGCCTGGCCTTGAAAACCACCAAGGATGGAGCATTCACAACTTCCCTGGGCAACCCATTCCAG
>JAVHNF010013193.1:39844-49857 GCA_034783455.1 Micropsitta finschii
AGCTGAAGTTTTCTGGCAATTATGATGAGAAGAGTAAAAAGAAATTAGGTTCCCAAGGGGGATCATCAGCCAGGAGCCCAGCAGCTGAGGAGAATCCCAGGGTAAGGTTACCAGGAAGTCCTTAAGCACAAATAATACCTCAGTTTAGATGATAGTGCAGCAACTGAAAGCAGCAGTTTTAATGATTCCATGAGGTACACTTCTGCCTTGTGACTGCGCTCAGCCAGCAATTTCAGAAGCATATTTTGATTACATAAAAATAAGCAAAAATAACACTGAAGACAGCGTGAAAACTTCTGACTGACTTCCACAAGCCTGGGACCTCACACTCTCTATTAATCATAGTGAGTTAAGTGAATGAAAGTTGAACTCCAGGCATAAAATCATCAAATCCAGATGAAACATACTGGAAAAGTCCATTTCATCATGCTGCCAGACAAGACAAGACAAACTCTTGGCTGGTGCCTTGAAAAGACAAATATTTGGATAGGAAAAGAAAGAGCGGGTAAAGTCATTGCTTCTAAAATGATACGTTACGGAAAATCATTGCATCACTTTTAGCAGCAGTTCACAGCTACTCATTAATTTCGCAAACTTACAGCAGCTGCTACTCGCTGAGGTCTTCTGGAGCAGCAGTGTCTTGCCTGCTCATAATGGGACACAAAGCAACACCCTAGAGTACCGCCACATGAAAAATAGTGTTTATGTGGAAGGTGACAAGATTCCGTTCATTCTATACACAGCCAGGACCTGTATTTGAAAGAGACAGCATTAGGACTGGCTTTTCCACCCACACATGCACAGCAATACAAGTCGTTTCCCCAGCAGGGAAGACACTGTAATATGGTATTAATGTCAGGTTGTGTCAACAAATACATAGCACACCAGGATTTAGGAACCCTTTATGTGGGCTAGCCCTCAAAGCCTCATCTGATCCCAGCACAGAAAAGGGAGAGGAGTGAGAAAAGTGACAAACTAAACTACTTTAAAAAGCACTGCAAAATATGCCACATACCACATTTGCTTTGTTAGAGATTGAGGCATATTAAGTTGATGATCAATAAAATCCAATTAAGAACAGGGGGGAAACATTCTGAGTGCTTAGAAGGCCCCAGACTTCCAGTCAGTCAGGCAATGGAAGGAGAAAGTGGGTAAAATGAGATGAATGCAGTCTGCTGTTATCATTGCCATTCAGAAGAGGAGGAATGTGGGATAATCTAGAGCTTTTCCACTTTATTTAGTTTTGCTGGGTTTCTCAGACTTGTCTGGGATTTCAGCTGTTAAAGGAGGGAGATGAGGAAAGACTGGCTCTTCAAATTATTTTATTAACCCAGCAAACACTTCAAGCGTTTCAATTTCTGCCACTATGTGTTTCTTTTCACACTGCTAGCCACTTGAAAGCATCTTGCAGGGAAGAAGCTACCAGAGAAAATAGTTTTGGATGCTCCTTGTTTATTATATGCAGATCAAGCAGTTCTTATTAACTCAGTTTCCGCTCTTCCCTCATAGGTATCAGTGCTGTGATATTACTTGCAAGCAGCCAAGGTAATTACCATCCAGCAGGGTCCAATTGTTTTCAATTAAAAGCTTGACTGAAGTCTTTAGTTTTTAATACCATTGTGACCATCTGCTTTCACTGAAGTTCATCAGCAAAGGCACAGGCCTCATTCTAATGCTGCTTAATTATATGGAGGAGTGTCTTGTGGTTTTTTTTGGTCAGAGATTCATTTTTCCTGCTAAAGAAAAGAAATGGGCAGCAAAGGGGCTCCCTGGCTTTGCTAATAGCCTGCAGTAAGATGGAGCATCCAGGAAGATCATTGCCTTTCTGGGAGATCCAGTTGTTATCACACTGACAAGAAGATCCAGCAGACCAACAGAAGAAACCAGTTAACCTCAGCCACTCTCCATTCAGTCACTTGCCTCCTTCTTCCAGCAAATCTGAAAAGGCCACAGGGAAGAGGAGTTCATCTGAAAACAGGCATTACAATCCTCCCCTGCTTCCAAGGCTCTGTTCCAGGCCAGGAACACAGGCAGGCTCTCCTGTCTGGGCACCGCTCCCTCCTCCTTGCACGTGTGGTGAATTTCTTGCAGTCCTGTATTATCTCAGATCTCAGTATCTCCAAATCCCTTACAGGCATTCATTAAGCCCTGCACAATCCTCAGGAGAAGTAAGTAAATATAATTTTCCAGATGGGGAAATTAGGGTGGCAAGAGGTTAAGTGACTAGCCTGAGGCCAAACAATAAATAAGTGGCAGAATCAGCATGAGGATCTGCAAAGTCCCAGGTTTCGAGCGCTAAGCTCCAGAAAAGGAAAAACAACACCCCAACCCCGAAATCCTCAGGACTCTGAACTCATTTACTGCAGCTCTGCTTTATATGTGCCACTGCTAATAAGCGTGACTTAACATTTCCAACTGTACTGTGCAGAGAAAGGCATAATGCAGGAACTGCTGCTCAAGGCAGGGTAGCACATTTGATATTGCTTCATACCATTGAGCCAGGCAGGCACACATCTTCCTTACAAGTGCCTGCTGCCATTTCTGTTACACATGGCTATTTTGAAGGATCAGCCTCTCAAGAGGCAGGTACTTTGCCAAGTACCAGTTAAAGAGAAAGAATATACGGTATAACGCTGTCCACGCTGAGGAGATTCACTGCTCTAGTGGCAGTTTGAATCCCTAAAACAAGAAGCTGTAGACCTTTCCATCTTCTTGGCCAGTCATATAGGTACACTCATCTCCCAGGTAAATCCCAGTGGCATTCATCCAAGACTCAAGCCCTGCTCATCACTAATCTTTGGAGAGAAAGTTGAGTTTCAACCTTACACCTAGGGAGGCTGCTCTCCTTGGCACGTGTCTTCACTCTCTAACACGGTGTGTTAGACCCACATAACACTCCTTCCCAAAGGACAACAGTCCTGCTTCAAGATGGTACATCACACAGGAGCAGTAAATATATTAAATAAAGACTGTTGTACAGCCAAGCCAAGCCCAAGCCTTTCACGCTATATCGAGACTTCTACAGCTCTTCTGCAAAGGTATTGCAACTGGAATCTGAGGCTTGGGAGAAAATTACTTCAGGAAATGGTGTAAATGACTTCAGTATTTTGAAAGTCTTGAGGTGTTGCTCTTCAACTACCTTCAGCTATTGCAAATGTAATGCAATTTGTTCCCATACAGGTTTCCTTTAAAGCTGTGCGTAGTATGTGTCCTAAATACATAATCACACACCAGAGTATAATGGCTCATTTGGGCTTATTTTGTAACCAATATGCATTTTAAAAGCAAATTCTGAAGGAATATGTAGCAACGAACATGCAGCACACACTCTGGAAGATAGTTTTCTTACACTCTTGCTCCTAAGAAGCTCCCAAAGGCCTATTCCTGCCAGAGAAACAGACAAGAAAAAGTGAGAAGAAATAAACCCTTTCCTTAAGAATTACCTTGAAGAAAACATAATGATCCTGTTAAGAAAATAGTCCAGTAAACACATTCTTGGCATGACTGTCCTGTGAATTGGATGGCCTAGGAAACTGGTAATAAGATTTTTTATCTTTTCTTCCTGCATTTGAAACTAATCTGTGTTCATAGCCAGTCAGCATAGCTATTCCAATGAGCTTTTCAGTGACCTATGCAAAATGATTTGGCAGTGTCCTGTCGGGCAGCTCTTGCAGCACTATGTGTGCACTGCAAGAATTACAGAGAAATTTCTGTCCATTTCCTAAGTACTCTCTATAATCCCCTGAAATCCAGTGAGAAGTCCTACAGTGACAGGAGCAATAATGCAACAGTGCATGCAAGTGAAAGATTTAAACAGCACTCTGCTGATGGGAGTCACCTGAGGTTGATCTTTAAAAGTATTTCAGACAACCACTCCTACTTAAGTCATTAGTAGTTCAACATGCTGCTTTATTCACTAGTTCTAGCCAAAAATACTTGGACTCTTCTTTCTTTTGTAACTCCATTGTTACAAATTTAACAATGTTGTGTAAGTTGTGCAAGGCAGGAGCTGCTTTCTGAAAGAAGTGCATAACCAGTGGTAGTGCCTTTCCTTACATCTTCTCAGCAAGCTTCCAACACTATGAAAAGCACTAGGCCCATTGTGCTTAATTGGGAGCATTTAAAATTGAGATGCTGAAATCTGGTACCATCTGCATCAGGAACCAGGCACTTCCAAAGGATGCCTAAGATTTATATCTGCTTTCAGATGCATTTCTCTTTCTCTACGAACTACAGAGGCAATTTAGCACAGACTCCTAATGCAGGCACCTGAGCTAACTGCTTTAAGAAAAATAAGAATTCATCAATTCTGCCTCTTTGAAACTACCTGTTAGCTATACTTAAGCACAGGAGCTACTGCATGTCAGATGTTCCCTATTTTAAAGCTGAAAGGGAGAGAAATACCTTGCTTTCTACTTTATGGTCATTGTGCATGTAAGTAGGTGAGGCAAAGCAAGAAGAGAGATATCATGAGTCTGCATGCCAGTGAGTAAAGTCAGTAGTGTAGTCTGTGAAAATCCATTTGGGAAAAGGGGCAGGGGACTGCAGGTCAAGGCGAATGTGTGAGTAACAGGGACTTGCTCTGCTTTGGTATCTGGCAATGACTCTATGGCATCCTTCAAAGCAATAAATAAATTAAACCACACTGTCATTGCAGGGAGGTTTTGACCATGTTTGTAGAGGGGAGTCAAACAAGCATGGAATACAGCCCAAGTTTAGCAAAGGCAGGAGGAAGAGCTTAATATCTGAAGGGGGCCTACAGGGATGGCGGAGGAAGACTCTTCATCAGGGACTGTAGTGGTAGGACAAGGGGTAACGGGTTTAAACTTAAATAAACAGGGGAAGTCGAGGTTAGATATAAGAAATAAGTTCTTTACTGTAAGGGTGGTGAGGCACTGGAATGGGCTGCCCAGAGAAGTGGTAAATGCCCCATCCCTGGCAGTGTTCAAAGCCAGGTTGGACAGAGCCTTGGGCAACATGGTTTAGTGTGAGGTGTCTCTGCCCATGGCAGCGGAGTTGGAACTAGATGATCTTAAGGTCCTTTCCAACCCTAGCCATTCTATCATAACCGCATTCTAGCTGAATATGAGACCACACTATCAAATTTCACATGCAAAATAGACAGCTCTTCCCATTTACTCTCTCTTTATGAGCCTGTAGCCTATGCACCTATACCGTACAGAAATGTGCTTTTCTGCCCACATGGCAGGCCCATGCACCAGCAAGCAAACAAGGCCTGCACATAAACACCCATGATGTATAGCTATAGGTTCCTCATTTTGTTTCTGAAAGTTCAAATAAGTCTGCAAGAGGCTGACATGGAAAGACACAACAGGATTTGAAAGGAAAGTAATAATCTCTTCTTTACCAGACAAGATAAATCCATTTTTTCCTACTATTCTTTAATCTGACTAAAGTAAAAAAATCCAAAGTTTATCAAATCTACAAATCCATTGTTCTTTTGGTTAATTCAATAAAAACATTATAGATTTTTTAAGTGAAAGTATATGGAAAATTACTCACTGCCCTGGAATTTGTCCTTAAGGTCTGCAGCACATCCTTGCTGGAGCTCCAAAGCAAGGAAAACTTCATTCATTTGCCTTCTTCAAAATAGCACTTTCACCTAATCCCAATGGGATCTGAAATTTCAATGTATGTATCTGAGGTCAAAGAGCTGCAATATTAACGTTGAGATTTTACCATACTTTTTCAGACCTAAGGAAAAATGAGATTTCCAAGTGCATCTGCATCATAACAACTCTATTGTATCTCATAATCCATTCTTTTTAGATCTGATCATTGCAGTTCAAGTCCAAGACAGCTGAGCCTAATGAGATGGATCAGTGGAAAAGGACCCTTCAGCCTCAAGACACAAGAGGCATGCCACACCAGTCAGTGCTAAAGGGGAGGCTGATTACTCTTTCAGGTTTTTCTGAATGCTCTGTATGTTTTGGTCTCCTGACTTCTTTCATCTCTTCTCCCTAAGTCAGCAACCACCACACTTTTTTAGAAACATGTATTCTGTAGCAAAATGCTTCAGACCCAGCTGGGGGTGAGGGAAAAGAAAACCAGTATCTCACACTTTGTACATTATCTTCTGCGTAAAAGAAAAAGCTCTCATTTTTTTCAGTGTTCTTATCTCTTCTTAAAACACCCAGATAGCTTAAAAACATAGTTGCATATACCAAGAATATATGTGAAAAACAATATCGTCAGAGGATCACTCTGAAAACTTGTATTTCAGTGAGTTTTGTGCCATTTCCTGAATAACACCCTCAGATCTCATGTACTGTCTTATAATTACAAAAAAATATAACTTGGTATAGCGTGCACTATGTCAGGTTTGATTATGCCAGCAGAGAAAGACACGGGATATAGAGAGAGAATAAAGGAAGAATGATGGCTGTCTACTGGCTTATCAATTTACATCTCTCTACAGTAAATCTTAAGTTCTTTTGTGCTGTCAGTCATGCACTCCTATGACAGTGATTGCTGGAATATGAAAATCATGGCTTTGAGATCTATTTGCACATTCACATATTTGCACCGCCTTTCTGGGCTTATTGCTTCAGTGGCTGCAGCATCCCCTATCAACATGGGCCCCTTGATTTGAGGCTTGATGTTTCCCTCTACTATGGAGCTTATATGTTCATACCAACACTCACCCTCTCCAGTTCAAATTAGGAAGGAAAATGAAAAAAGTCCTCAGGAAACTGTAAAGGTAACAAATGATCCTGTGCTAGAGGACATATTTCAGGCCTATAAATCCCAATAATATTTTGTGATTGTGGCTAAAAATAACACACCTTCTCATCAAATATTTACTGTGACATAAACAGCCACCTAGCCAACATCATGCTTTTGAACAGATTAACAGCAACCGCGTATTTTCAGTTGAAATGACACACTGGAAATTAATTAAGACAAAACAACATGAACAAAAACCACCTCGCTGATGCTGTTGCCTCTGCAGCAACTGTCAGCAGCAAAGAGCAGCTTCCTACAAATTTCAGAGTCACAGTGTTCAGAAAACAAAAATCATACGGGCACAACACGTGGTCATGTACACATATGCACTAAAACTAAATTTCCTATGAGCTGAGCAGTAATGTAGGGCTTCACCCTTCCCAAGTTCCCTACTGCCATGACCCACAGCCAGGAGTGGATCAGCAAGGTTTGTTGCAGTTGTATAACACAAGTGGTCATAGAAAAACTTCCCAAACTTTTTATACACCCAGTGAAGGCAAACACTCCACCATGTGAAATTTCCCACAAGACCACAGGTAAATAGGAAACAGAAGAATCAAAACCCATCCTTGCCCTAAGAACTGCCCTCAGCTATTCCCCTAACATGGAGTAAGCATTAAAAACTGTAGCTGAGTACTAATCCACATCTGAATACTTGAAGATATTTTGCCTCTAACGGGTTAAGAAATGTGATGCAAGGAAAACAGAAGCTACTCAGAAATATAGCAGGGTAATAAATTGTTGCTAATTTCCTCAATTTACATAAGTTGATCAGAATCCCTTACAAAACTATCCAAGCAGTGTTTCTGTCTTAAAATTCTCTGCATTAAAAAAGAGAAAACTGTCATATTCATGCACTTGGCTTTTGAGCTGCATTCCGTAAGGCAAGTACAATTCTTCCAGATCAGCAAATCTGTACAATATGGCAGTGTTTGGTTCCCACACTGAATAAAACATGGCCTATCCAAACCATTTATCAGACTCAGCATTATTTTCTCACTTTAAACATTCCTAATAGCTTGGGACTGTTTTCGTCATGAAGTAACAAGAGCACAAAATCACTAGTGTGCTTAAAATAAACACCTACATTATGCTTTGGGTTGTGTTTTTAACTCATGTTAAGGCTCAAGTCTCCTAATGCTCAGTACTCTATGGGGCCTCTACCACAGAAGGTTATTTCCTCCTTGCAGTCTCGTGAAATCATCAAACTCCTGCATCTGGGATGAAGGGGCATTACAAGCAAGTAAATTACAACAGAAAGAGAAGAAGGCAAACTTTTTCATAACTTACCCTTCATTTTAACTGGAAAAGATACTTGAGACTTGGAGTTTGATTTGAACTAGAAAGGATCCTCATTCAGGGAACAAAGCAGCAACAAATACAATTTTTCAGCATTTGTTACTGGTAAAAAATAGCCCAAATCAATATTTTCTATGTTTGCAGCTCCTTAGATGTCCATGATACCTCCACCCAAAGCCAGTCTCCCTTATGGTAAGACCATCACCTTCTGCATCATCAGGAGTAATAGCTGTGGGATTAACCTAAGGCCCACCAAGCTGGTAGCCTGTTGCCTGACTGATGATGTCCAGGAAGCAGTAAAAGAGCTTCAATGAGACACAGTCATAGATGTGCATTTATCTTCCATATCTGTGTGCAATGTGAACTAGCCTGAATTTACATTTTAAGCTGCTGCCTGATGAAACTGCCTTGGTAAGTCAAAGACAGAGCCCAAAACACAGTGCAGGGACTGTCCAGTCTTGAGTTTTAACTAACAGGTCTTGACAGTCTTGCCAAACCCCTGAAATTCTATCTGTGAGCATAACAGTAGAAAATCCATTAAAACACTACTCAGTATTTCACCCACTCTGTGCTCTTTCACCTTTCAGACACATTTTTGCATGAGAAGTATTTGAATGACAGCCCTAGCAGCAGCCTATCACCTCACAATAATAAAGGATTAATTACCTCCATCATCAGCACTCTATTATTATTTGTAGCATCAAATGCCTGCTCTTTTCTTGTGAGCTACAAATGCTTAGGAACACAGAAAAGAAGACACTATGCAATAATTCAACAAGTCCTCTAGCCTGCACCTGTTTTTAATTAGTTACTCTCAAATCAGACCTGCAGAGCCAGAAACTGCAAGTGAGAGCACCCCTGACTGCTGGCCTGGCTGGGCTGCTGGCATAATTAATTGCATTCTTACCATGGCTCTGTCCTCTGCGCCAACAAAAGTTAATCATCTGCTGGGAAAGTCTGAGCTGATGCTTCTCCGCCATTTGAGCCAGGGAATAGAACACTTCAATAACTGCATCCCCCAGCTTCGTATTACTGCCTGCCTCCCAAAATGACATGCTTACCACCTCAGTGCCACTGGAGAGTAGACAGGGGCAGGGGGTGAGAAGGTATAAAGGAAAAGAAAAAAGATGTGAAAAGCAGAACTAGAGAACTGCTGATCACAGAAACCACCACTCAACAGCTGTCCAAAAAACAAAGGCTTGCTCGGACAGAGGTTTGGCAAAATGACAGCTAATAACCTGGCTGTGTTGGCATTCCTCTAGCCCTCAATGTTACAGCATTCATGTAAGCTTCAAGCTATTCATACATATGAATTACTGTATCCCCAAAGCACTCTTTGGGAAAGAGGGAAGTATCATTATTGCTATTTAATATGTGACAAAGAGAGTGGCTAAGGGTCTTCTCCAAAGTTTCCACAGGAACCAGCAGAAAAGCAAGGTCCACTGTGCCTTGGCATGGCTGCTGTATTCAGCACAAGAACATCCCTTTTTGCCAGGAGCTCAGGCAACCACAGGCTATACCTCACCAGAGGGCTGGCAAGAAGACAGCACAGAAACAGAGGTTTAGGCATGGAGCTGATACCTCCAAACCAAAAGTACCTGTGAAGCATGTTTGAATGGAGAGCACAGTGCACACATCTGAGCAGGAACCTTGCACGTCCATTGCTACAAATGAGTAAGTGGGTTATTGCTGACAGTTCCATGTCTTCTGCGCCTTCCTCCAAGGGCAAGCAGCACTATTTCCAGGCGGTATTCATGGATGGCAGAGCTCAGCAATCCTGGGATCAAGAAGCTTCATTGCCCTGCTTGCTGGAATAACCCTCTGGGTTGATATGAACTTTCTTCTATATGAATAAGTGGCAGACAGACTGTTTGTTTGCAAAGGGAGAAGAGGGACTCAACCAACAACAATCTTTGAAGCTTTCAAAACACACAGTTTCTAAATTATGGGCTTTCTTTTTAAATCTT
>JAVHNF010013193.1:49957-60181 GCA_034783455.1 Micropsitta finschii
GAATAAGTGGCAGACAGACTGTTTGTTCGCAAAGGGAGAAGAGGGACTCAACCAACAACAATCTTTGAAGCTTTCGAAACACACAGTTTCTAAATTATGGGCTTTCTTTTTAAATCTTCTTAGTTCACTTTTTGAGAGGAGCCTGGTACATCTCTTTTTAAAATTAATGACATATACTTGATCAAAAATGCTAAAATGCTAGTTCCAGCAAATTACACAGATAATTAAGCCTAATTTCAATAATGCTCTGAAACACTATTAATAAATCTTTGGGCTCTTGCAGTCCTTGAATATACATAAGCTACTTCATGAACTCCAAATTCCATGCTCACAGCTCCTTTTCTGTCGAGCTTTGGCAACCCCAAGCTGAATTCTGCTGCCAGTTATATCCCTGTAAGTCTGGAGCAATTGCTTGTCCTCGGTGGCATAACTCAACATTACAGCTGTGCAAATGAGTGCAGAATGTAGCTTGAAATGTTGTAAATCTGACCTTCAGCTTGCTTCCATGAAAGGGGAAAACCCAGGAACTTGTTTTCTCATCCAGTAAGCTTCTTGAAAAACAACCCTGCATAAATATTATGATTTCAGTCATACATATAGCAGTACTAAAATGGAGCTAAAACTGCCCAGTGTCTAGGTCTACCAGGAAGGGGCAAGATGCAGAGTGTTGTATTTATGAGCTATCACAAGCAATGCTTGCTTTCAAGCACTGACATGCACTTTGGCCCCCTACTATAGCACATCAAGACCTTCACCTTGTCCTTGGTTAATAGGTTGGTGTTTGACCTCAGGATACTGCAGCATTTCATCGCTGGCGGCACTCGAATGTTGATCACCCGACCTCCCACCCCACATAGCTGGATCTATTCTTTTGAGGGAGCTTGGGCACTGTGAGCCTCACAGACCACCAGAGCGAGTGAGACCTGGGCAGCACCATTGCTCCTGCTGAGCTGTTAGCATACTGACACCCAAAAAACCTGATCCAAGCCATCTGGGGCCACCTCTTCACATGGAGATGGACAGATTCAGTCCTAGTGCCACCCTATGCAATGGGCACTTACGTCTGTACTCTCAAAATTCCCACATGCAGACAGGAGCCAGGGAAGTGAAATCTGCCTCATCAACCCAACTCCTCATGATAAGCAGGCCAAGCAAATAAGAAAAACACTCTCTCAGCTCTGAGTACTTTCCCAGTCTCCTTTTAGTCACCATTCCTCTGAAGTCATCTCTGTACAAGACTTGTTAAACAAAGAGTATTGTATGACACACTTACCAAACTGTGTTGGAAGGAAGAATATCACAAAAACCAGGCTCCTAAACACAACACCAGAAAGAAAAGAGAATATGATAATTTCAGTGTCTTTTGTTTGTAGGAGCACAAGTTAAATAATTCATGATTGTTCTAAACAACTGGCTTTGGAGAAAACATGATTTGCCAAAAGTGCAGTACAATCTTCACAGGGTTGCCACTTGCAGTTATGAAAGTATATCTTAGTTATTAGTTATATACACATATGAAGCATTAGCTAGATTCAGGCCAGAAAAAATCACCAAAATGTTACACAATAAGTGTTCCTATACATGCTGATTTTGACCTTCAGGCTAGCCAAACCACTTTTCCCTGTCTTGATATGTCCACAGAACATTCAGAAATCTTTATCACACCACCAAGTAGAACAGATAACTGGCCTATACATTCAGGACTTTTATCCGCCCAAAGAATAAAATGATGGCTCTGTACTACAGCACACAGCTGGACAGAGATAGACAAAGATGCACATATCTGTGGCAGCAAGGATATTTATCAATGGAAGAAAAGCCTGCAGAGGATATGCCAGCATTTTATTCTTGCTTCTATGCAGCTTCTAGACTGCATTATCAATCTCTGGCATTACCCCACATTAAAAGCCACTGTGTTCATGCAAAATACTTTTAAACAAGCAGCATCTCGTGTCTTCATTTCTAACTTTCATCTAATTTGATGCATTACCATAAATGAATGAAAGAGTCACGAATCTCATCAAAATGTGAAGGGAGACTGGATCCAAGTATGACGGCCTGTAATTCACCTGCCATTGGGGGCTGCTTTTAAAAAATGGACCAAACTCACTTAGTGCCGATTGATATTTTAACCACTTTAAATATTTTAAAATAACATTCCCTTTTTTCTTTGTATATTAAGGAGTGAATGTGCTTTCTATTTAAATTCCCAAACTGAAAAAGCAATAGAGCTGTGTGTAAAAGCCATTTCACACACATGTCAACACAAACATGTGCCTAGAGATAGAAGAGGGGCAGTATTCTTGGCTAATGCCAACAGACCCCTAGGAAACCCTGGCAGGTCAGCTAAGGACCTATGTCAGTGATGAGAAATAAGATAGAATTTCTCTTTACTTAACAATGAAAACAGTTTCCATTATCAAATGTTCCTAGTGCCTGCTTTGTTTTGGAAACTCTGTGGGATCTGCATTTCCTTCTGCAAAAGGGGGCTGTGAAATCAGACAAAATCCCCCATGGGTATTTAAACTAAAAGAAATAATTAATCAAATTACCTGGATTTAATGTATTCTCTTTTTTTTCTTTTTTGCCTCCCCTGCTTTCCATGAGCTTATCACTTCTTCAGAGTTTGTCTTGAGCTAAATGTCACTGCAAACTGAAGTGCTGGGTGCAGAATAATAAATTTCGTCCAAGGCCTTTAAGTTACAGGTGATTTAATATAGTAACTGCGGACAACCCAGGCCCCTATTGTGCTCCCACTAATGTCAATGAGTATTTGTTGCCCGTGAGTTCAGAAATGGATACCATCCCTGGCTGTGACAGATTGCTCCTAATCTAAATTTGTCACACTCTGCCACTGTCCGTACCTCATTTTCTAGGTGCCCATCTTCGGGCATCCAAAGATTAATTTGCAGAGCAGGCAGATGCTATTGGAAGCGGAGGGAAGACCATCTTCACTTTGTGCGCAGACACTCTCACATTTGGATGTAGTTGCTATCCTTCACGCACAGCCCTTGTGAAGGACTCTTCCCTGCTTCCATCCTAAATGCAGGCGCAAAGGGGAGAGCTTATCTGGTTATTGCTTTGTTTCTGCAGCAGAGTGGTAATAGCTCAGGGAAGCTCAGAACATAAAAAATGGAAACAAGAACTGGGAATTTATGGCCAGGACAGAGGGGAGAAGAAAAAGGGGGCAAAAAAAAAAAAAAATAAAGCCACTTTGCATTATTGCTAGCAATAATAATAATAATAATAATAATAATAGTTATTATCTGGGTGCAAAGACACTTTAGTTCTCCTTTAGGTCAGGATGTGTATGTGTTTGTAAAGAAGCCTATCCTGCGTTAAAAACAGACAAACATCCCCCCACACACACCCCCAAACAATCAAACAACAAACCAACCATTTTCTCCTTTCAGCAAAAACTATCAGTGACCTCTTGTATCTGGCTAACTTTCCAGGTGGAAAAGATTAACACCACAAAGCTCAAAGTAATTTCAACAAAAGCAAGGTCCTCGAGTACCCTACAGGGACCTGCTCAATTAGCTGAGACCCTTGTTTTGATTTTAACTCTCTACATCTAAGTTTTTCAGGAAACAAAAGGATAAGAGCACTTCAGTGCACCCAGTCGGCTGTGAATATGCACAGAATGAAGATGCTCTGCTGAGTATGCCCCAGAGAGAAAATGACTGATCTTCTTCAGAGTCCAGGAAACACAAACTCCCCTACTGAATAGCAAGAGTGCAAAAGAAGAGATAAAATAAACCCATGCCAACCACAAAGGATATTTATTCAGTCAGGAAATACCAGCCATCCATAGCCTAATGTTTCACTTCACAATTCTGATATGTTTTAATACATTTTTTTCTAGGCTACATAATATGCTATTCATTAAATGCATGCATAATATTAGTCCTAAAAGACTGAACAGTTTCCCTTGCCAGATTTTCCTTGCCAGATTTTCCTTATCAGATTTTCCCATGTTTATAATATCTATCTCTGTTGCTGCAAGATAGATCTATACAAACAAAATTCAATCCCTGCCTGACTGCACAGGGAAACACTGACCCTGAGTAACCATCACATGCAAACGGTGTGGACAGCCTAAATTTCACAGCTTTAACCTGCTCAACTCTCAGGGTTTTTGTAAGAGGACTTTGATTTTTTCCAACAGGTTTGCTCTCCTGAGGTCTCCACATGACTATTGGAGGACAGGAGTTGCTGGCTGAACATGAGGAGAGCTTGTGGTGCAGCAGGTCAGTAAAATATACACTCTGCAAATCCTCAGGTGTGTGTTTAAGCATACAAATAGCAGGTGAAACTTGGTCCCAATGACAACAATGGCAATTTTAGTATCAACATCGATGGAGGGAAATTGTATCCAGTGAGATTAATTTATGAGATTAATGTAAAGGACCAGGGCCCAAATTTTCTTTACTCATCAGAAATGAATAATACTGAGTTTGAAGTAACACCAGATAACCAAATTACACTTGCAAATAAACACATTATGATGGACTGCAGCAGTGTAAGTGAAAAATATTATTCACCTTCCAGGAGAAAAGAAATAGGTTTTAAATGAACCTTTAATTTAATCTATCCTTTAGCATATTAGCTTCAGGGAAAAAACTTATTACCCTTTAGGAAATAGGGTCATAATGGAGGCTTCCCAGGTAGCTCTCATGGAAACATTCAAAATAGATGTGAGCACACACTGTAGCTTTCCATAAATGTCAACATTTATTTCTGGTAAATATTGTCCCTTGCTTTATCTCTGTCAGTGGTATCCCCTCAGACCAATAAATGCATGCACAAGTCCATACCTACTTATTACTCTCATTGGATTAGCAATGATTACAAGTGACTGTTGCATAGAGGTACTGGATGGGGTCTCCAAACTCTTCCCCCATGGGACATCAGGCTCACACTGCTGCATGACCCCCAGGAGGCATTTTCCTTCTCACAAACAGTACTGGTGTTTATAGTGAATCAGGAAGGTCTGCCCCTCCCTGCTCTCAGGTCAAAGTGACCACCAAGCATTCCTTAATGATGAGTTGTCCCACAGCTAGAAGGGCCATCTTAACATCCTACTCTGCCTTGCTACATGCATCTCCCTGGTTGACATGCAGTAATCACATATACTAAATCATAAAGACCAGAGGAACTAGATGATCATCAAGGTCCCTTCCAACCCAAACCATCCTGTGATTTGATGATAATTTAACGTATTTTCTTCAGGATACCCCTAGGAGAGATTCCATGCCCATTTCTCAAATGAGAAACAGTACATATGTACCAATACAGGCCTATAAGCAAGCCTTTGCTATCAGTGTGGCAAATTGCAATCACAGCCGAAAAAGAGAAGCCATCTGGATAAAAGACTCTGCTAAAAAGGAAAGGACAAAATTTACCCTGGGACTGCACTAAGCGTACAGTCCTGCAAAGCACACAGTCCAAGAGCAGGGAAGCAGAGTGTAATACAAAGCAATTCACTGGTTTCCCAAAGACGACACTACTGGCTGCAGGCAGCTCACAGCCAAGACAAATAGAGATGCGCTGATTGTACATCTGCCCACAGGCTAATTTTGTTGTGGGAGAAGGGAGCCTCGGAAACCTTGAGCTATTTTCCATTGCAGGAAGCCTTGGTGATGATGGTGAAGTACAAATTGTCTATTCTTCCCCTGGGAGTGAATTGTCCCCTGGTTGCACCGCTTATGAAGTTTGCTGGCACGAGATCCCTTTGAACCAAGACTGAGGATGTGAGGGGAGCAGGAGAGAAAGATGAAAGCAATAACAATTTCATAAGAATGTGGAGAAAGGCCTTTAGCCTTTTGCTAAAGGCAGAAAAAAGTAACAAAATCCACTGGACTGAACTCCAGTGCCCCTGAGTGAAAGCCTACCCCTACCTCAGGAGACTGAGAAATCAAGCTATAGAACAGAAGCTGTGACTACACGTAGCAGACTCTGTGATTTTCTGTTTTATTGACCACAAGCAAGGAACACTCAAGAGAATCCAAGGAAGACACTTTTTGGGCTACTGGTGAAAAATAAATACTTGTTATGTGGCAAAGGAGTAATCTGGAAACAAGAGAGAGATTAGGAAGCCCTGTGGTAACTAAGCCTAAATAGCAAATGCACAGAAATGTCTGGGAACCTTGTCTCTGTAGAAGTAACAGTATGTTGGGTGCTCCTGAAGCTGTTCTCAAAACATGCTCGAACAACGTGCTTGCACTGTTTCAAGTTAATGCTGAAGACAATTAATTTAAATAGATGGAGAAGGCCAAATGGATGGCTTGACCTTGGAACATGGCCTGGAAGGTGTTCTTAGTCTCAGCAAGAAAAGCGCTGTTCATTTTGCATAGCAAAGCCTGAGAAGAGGGCATGAGAAACCCAGGGATGTGCTAGTGACCTACTTGTGTCTTCTGTTCACTTAAAGCCTGAGGTACTCAGGCTTCAAACTGCATCTTTTCTCCATTTGCCACAAACATTCCCCAAGCCCCAGAGGGGCATGAAATCTGATCCAGCACTTTTCCCAACATGTAGCTGCACAGACCAAGAAGTCAGGAATGATGGAACAAGCTCCAGGTCAAACCTTCCCAGGTTTGTGGGAGGCTAGGGTCTGACCTTGCAGTACATATAGCCTTCCACTGGGAACTAGCCATCCTGCCCTAAGACCCTTTCTCATTCAGCAAAGTTAAAATGCAGCAAGGAGAACCTGTCCTGAGAGGCAGATAAACCTGCTCACTTCTTCCCACAGGTAGATGGATCATTCTGAAGATGCAGCTCCTATGTCAGCAATAAAGGCTGGTTTGTCTTAAAAGCTGAAAGTAGCTATCACTTGAATTGCTGTTACTGGAGCTATTGTGACTGTGGGTGTTGACATGGGTATGGAAGATACGAATGGGCAATGATCCCTCTCACTTTTCAATCTCTGTGCTGGCTTACCCTGCTGAATAACGTTTCAGTCTATGGATTGGAGCCTGAACTGAGTCACTAATATAGTACAATTCATCACATTTAGATAGCACTTTCAAATCATTCTCAAGCCCATATAAAATCCTCAGACTTGAACTTTGTGGCTTTTGTGTTTATAAGCGGTGACTTAAATGCTGGACTCTGTCTCTTGTGTTGCCAGCCCACCTGCTTTCTAGCAAAGATTCAGGGAAAATCCTCAGCGCTATCTGCACCTGGATGTCATCCAGGCTCTCCAAAGCAACATGTGGAAGAGCCACGAGGCACCCCAGTGTACTGCTACACAACAGCTGTAGTAAGAAGCCCGAGCAGACTCTCGGGGATGGGGATGCAATGCAGCACTGGTGGCTGTGATGTGGAGGCTCTCACATGGCCTACCTTATTCCCTTTCCTCCCCACTGAACTGCTGCTAGGAGCCACCCTTTCCAGGAGTGACACGGTCCTTCCCATCTTCTGGAGATCTGCCTCCTCTCTGGGCTGCTTCTGCCATTCCATTCTCCAGGCACCAGCATCAGATTCTACACCTGAGGTGACCCGTGAGGACACACACCTGCACCACAGTGGATGGCTCAAGACAAAAACCACTGCAGTGGGAGATCAGTCAACTCACACCCATCCCAGCGAGGGCCCTGTCATCTGCTGACAAGTGACACGCCAGAAAACACAGAAAACTTCTCTGCTGTCTTCCCCATTCCAATCCAGCATAAATCATACCAAAAGGCAGAAGAAGCCGCTAGTTAGCTTTTCCCCTTCACTCACTCACCTGTCCCTCTGCCTGCGTCCCCTTGCCAGGATGAGAAGCAGAGGCTCCAAAAGGCCCAGAAGGATGTCCCTCACGTTGTCCAGCCTGGTTGGAAGCAGAAGATCATCATGCAGGTGGCATGAAACCTAGTTTTGTAAGAGCTCATCTTGGAAGTGCAGAGAGCTCAAGACATGGTTTGAATTTGGCAGCTCCCCTCCAAGCTGCCCACTGCTTCCTTGGCAGTGCTTGGGACATGTCCCGGCTGGACTCTGGGATCCAGTCTCCTCTGTGTGAGGCTCCAAAAACAAAGGGTCAGAGCCTGTAAACTGCAGAAGGCTTCTTCCTGAAGTCACTAAGAGACAAAAGCAAATTAAAAATCAATTCATTGAAAATACAAGCCTAAACATGACTCTTAGTGTTTCCATAGCCAGTACTGTGCAATATGCCTTCTGCAACTGCATTTTAACCACATCTCTGTTGATCCTGCCTTGTGCCCACTCTGGCTTCTACTTAACTTTCCACAACAGACCATAGTCACAGCTTTGGCACAAGAAAACAAATAGGTTTCTTCCTTTTATTTATGCATGTCATTAACATTAAACACATGATGCTGCAATGACAATGGAATTGATGGCTTAATGGGATGAATTTTAATTCAAGTAATATTTCCATTAATCTAAAAGCTCTCCCTTAAAAGTCTGTAGAATTTATTTATTGGAAAAATTCCAGCATAATTCTACTGAAAAGTCTCCTCTGAATGATAATATGTCAGAGTTTTAAGGGTCTCTTCTGGCAGGTTTTCTTTTTGCCTTTGAATGTTACTGACACAAGAATACATTTCTTATGAGCATTCTGTGTAAGGAGAAAAAAAAAGAAAAAGAACAAAGAAGAACTGCTGCAGAAATCACAGTAGGTGCAAAGCACCACAGCCCCGGGTCTGTCCCCTTGGCTGGAGAAGTGCATCCCAGATTTGTTACTGGTTTATTTTAGGTTGTGGAAAATGCAGAGGATTAAAAGAGCAGAGGGAAGCAGATGCCATGCAGAGAGAGGCAGCTAAAAGCCAATCTCTATCTGAGAGCACAGAGGCACTGCACCCAGCACAAGAATGTGTTTTGAGGCAAAACTAAGCTGTGGCAGCTGGGGCTGGGACAGAGAGGTG
This sequence comes from Micropsitta finschii, assembly GCA_034783455.1. Lineage (NCBI taxonomy): Eukaryota > Metazoa > Chordata > Aves > Psittaciformes > Psittacidae > Micropsitta > Micropsitta finschii. Next base: position 58,825 of record JAVHNF010013193.1, read on the forward strand.
CAGCTGCACTAGAGGATGTGAGTGAGCAGGTGGCATTCATTCCTGATCTCAGAAAACAGCAAAATCCACCGTGAAAACCAAATAAATGCTGGCCTCACACCCTCTGTGGTTGTACTCACTGGCTTCAGAGCACAGGGGAATGGAATGGAACTGGGCTGCCCATGCTACCAAGGCAGTGGGCTGACATCCCTATCCCTGCTTCCTCTGCTGCAGTTGTCTCCCATAGTGGCCGTAGGGCACGGGCCCCACACTGGTAACTGCTTCCAGGGAGCGCTGATGGGGAAAAGCGTTGGATCTCCTCAAGGTCCCATTGAAAGCCTCTGACCCCGAGGATGGGTTTGAAGTGGACTCCGTGATGCACGCAGCGGGGTTTGCTTCCTGCCATGAGAGCAGCACGGGCCCAGAGCCCTGCGGTCCTGATGTGCACAGGGCAGAAAGCGAGGAGGTCACAGGAGGAGGTGGCTCTGGTCCAGGCAGGAGCTGCTTTGAAGTGAGGCCGCAAAAGGAGGAAGAAGAGGAAGAAGAAGGAAGCATTGGGCTCTGAACAAAGGCATCCCGGGCAGTTCCCTTCCGAAGGCTCGCATTAGGGAGCCGTTGGGTTGAGCCGCTTTCTTCCTGAGGGATAGAGAGGACCAATGGGGCAGTGCACGGGAGCTCTTGGAATGCGATGGAGCTCTGCTCCCTCGCTTCACCTGAGCTTGTTCCATGAGAGCTGCTTAAGGAAGTTCAGGAACACCTGAGGTGATTCCTGGAAGGGAGGGGGAAGGACCTGGAACTGGGGCTCAGGACAGGGGAACTGTGCCATGGACGAGGCCGACTTTGCAGGGTTCCTCTCCTAGGAGGGGAGGAGGCCTCGAGCACAGCACCCGGCCTGAAAAGGGCTTTTCCCTCTTTTCCAGATAACAGACAGCACACTAATCCAGCTTTCCATCCACTGTCCGCGGCTCCAGGTTCTGGTGAGTGTTCCAAGGGAGAATTCCAGCCTTTTCTGTGCCACAAACAGAAGGATTTGAAGCGCAGCCTGTGGGGATTTGTCTCTTTGCCTTCATAGATGTGCTGTGAAGGCTTTGGAAGAGTTCAGCTAGAAACTGGACCCAGAGAACCTCTTGTCCCTCCTCTACACCCATAGGAGAGGAGACCGCAGCTCTTTCCCACCTGTATTTATGGAGCTGGGGAGCTGAGGCCTGGCTCTGGGAAGCAGCATTCCTGTTGGTGGGAAAACGTGGGAATTCAGGCTCAGTCTGCCCTGTGTGATGCTGCGAGGGCTGGAGCAGCTCTGCTTGGAGCCAGGCTGAGAGAGCTGGGCTGGGGCAGCCTGGAGAAGAGAAGGCTCCTGAAGGGGAGAGCTGAGAGCAGC
>JAVHNF010013201.1:5858-19284 GCA_034783455.1 Micropsitta finschii
CTTCTGCCATTTGACCTCATGAAAGGTTTGTTTTCTGCTCATTTTGTTCATTCAATGATGTTTTATTCACAGCTGTTTGTTGTCACTTTGCTAGGAGGACTCTGAACTCCCTCAAGAACCACTGGAAACAGCAAGCCAACACTTCATGACACATGACAGAAGCTCCCACCACTACTCCAACAAAATTATGCGCACATAATTTAAAATATTCCTTTCAGTCTCTAACAGCAGTAGGATTTTTAACCTTAGATCTGCAATACAGTCCATAACAGTGGCCACTGACAGTATTTTTAATTGCCAATTAAAAAAAAAAAAAGGCAAAAGAAACATTCACAGAAGTTAATTATATTTTGAAATTTAAGTATCAAGTTATAATCAAATTTCATTGAAGTAGCCTACATAGCACACAACCCAGCAATAGATTTCATGGTATGTAAATTTATGTCCTCCATTTGTTATTTTAAACAATTCAGTGAGATTATGGCATGAAGCAAACATCTTCCCAAAGTCTCTTAAGCATAAATGTACAAAAACGCTCTGTATTTTCTTCACAGTAAGAAAAACAGAGTACAGCTGGCTTAACTGATTAGTTTTGCACAAAGTTCAACTATCTTAGATATTCTGCTCCATACATTCAAATAGAAATAGCCTTTTCCCTTTTTTGCCAAGAGTTGCATCTTGCAGTTTTTACTCCTAAATAACATATGTATCTCAAAGCATTCTCAAAGGTACTCTACTTATCTGGCCTCTTAGGTTTTGTTCCTGTATGCCAGTATCTCCTCTTTCATGCAGCATGTAAAGAGACCTACAAGGATCATCTATGTGCTCAGTCTGTCCATCCTCTAGCATGAGAGCTCTCAAACCTTTGTACTTCCTTTTTTTCTTTAATGGAAACAGTTTTCCACATCTACCAAGGCCCTTCACATAGTTCTATTTCCTATAAACAATGCTAATGTTAAGTCCCTATTTGTTACTGTTAAGGAACTTCACACTTGAGTTGGCCCCATAAGACCCCCTAATCTCTTCAAACTCCACACTTGCCTATAGCAGCTGACCTACAAATACAAGATGCACTGAGGGGGGTTAGCTGTTCATTATGTTTTAAACACTTGAATTACAGAGACAACATCCTCATGCGCAAGGACCTGAAAGCAAGAACAAAATTACTGCAGTTTTTTGATATGGTACTCTTTGGAAACCAGGGATGTGACAAAAACTTGCAAGTACTCTTCTGTGTTTAGTCCAAGGTAAACTTGTCTTACTCCAGAGAAACAATTGTCTCTGTATGTAGTCTCTTTCCACAGAAACCATGCAGCAAGCAACTTTGAAAAATGCTTTTGTTTGCACTGCATCAGTATGGAGGGCTTAGCCATAACACGTTTTAAAACCTTAACTGAATTTCTTACCATGGACTACAGATCTACAAACACAAAAGATTCTCTCACGAGCATTGCAAAAATATCAAAGGTATTCAGAAGGGAAGGTTCTACAATTTTTTGAGTTATTAGTTTTCAATCAATGTAATCATAGCTCTTACATTTTATAGATGTACACTTATGTCTTTAAATTACATTTAACCAGTCATCTTTACCACAAAAAAGTGAGCCAGTCATGACTAAAGGAGTCCCAAGTGTCAGCATGCTACACCAGTAATCTTTCCATTTCACTTCAGAGCAAAAAAAAAAAAAAATCACTAAGCGATAAACAGAGGAGACTTTTTAAACACTGACTTGAAAGTGAGAGATTAGGTTAATTCAGCTTTGTGTTCAGTAGTAATACTCCAGTTTTTTGTTCTGTTTTGTTTTGTAAGGGATGAGAGAAAAAGAGATTGCTCATTTGGGACTTAAATGCAGTTTACTGAAATAAATACTGGAGATTTTTCAACGACGTTTGATTTGTTAAGTCTAGCTAGATCACAGGACAGCACTAGCACCTTTGCAGTAGCTCCAAATCAAGCGCCACTGATTTTAAATTAATGAAATGCACAATTACAAAAAACCACAAAACAACCAAACCCAAATGCTAGCTCTTTTTTAACTCTCTCCGAAGAGTGTAAAAAGAAAACAAGCCAGAAAACTACAGTAGTATCAAAGTCAATTAACAGCTCTTCAGTCATATTTGGACTACGGTGAAAAACAATGGCAATTTTTTTTTTTCCACTGTATGTCTGTAGTTGCAAAGCCAAGAGAACACTGTATCAATAACAGTACTTTGGTGTAAGTCAGTAGACAGACAACATGGTATATTATTAGGTCTTTTGCATATCACCGATAAGCAAATGTCTACAAAACGCCGCACTTCTATGTTCTAACACCTACCTTCAATTGACAGAAAGATTCGGTAAATCAAAGACAAAGCAGATACCCTTTTGCTCACGGCTTCTTAGCTTTGGTTTACTACATAAAATATACAGGACTTAATGCAGCTTTGGTTGTTTTGAATATGTTTTAAAAGCTGAAACTGGGGCCCAAACTAACCTTACCAACACCACACACACAAAAACACTTATTTCCGTTAAAAATTGAAAATGTTCATCTTTCAAAAATTAGTAATCTTCCTCAGGTTGAAGACTGTTTCCTTCTCCCAGTCTACTAACATATGATAAGCAAAGCACCACTTTTAGACCAGAATAAATGAAATTTTCAATTGTGTTAACAGTCTGAGGAAGAAAGTACAGTGGCACAGTGTTCCTTCCTCTTACAAACCACATAATTCATATTCCTTTATTGTAATTGTATATATCTATGCTTCAGGTCATTCCCCAACTACTACATCCAGCTGGGCTCAGCAAGAACTTCAGAATGTCTTTCCTATCCTAAAAACAATTCCAGTACACAAATAAGCAAATACTCTCCCCATATAGAGCCTCATTCTCCAGATGTTTTCATATATGCATAACTCCACTAAACGTAGCTCCGCTGAAGCAGAAAAAAAATACTGACTGTAACAAAACTAAGCAGTACTGCGAGAGTATACAGGACAAGTATCTTTGGACTTATGAACAGGAAATAAGAGAGGACACCTCTGTGTCCTGAAAATTAGCACAGAATAGCAACCTACTAGCTTTGTGCACATATTTAATTCTAAGATTACTATACTTTCAAGTACGATCAGATATCATAGCATCGTTTGGGTTGAAAGGAACCTTTAATACCATCTAGTTCCAACCCCCCTGCCATGAGCAGGGACACTGTCCACTAGACCAGATCCAACCTGGCCCTGAACACTTCCAGGGATGGGGCACCCACAGCTTCCTTGGGCAACTAGTTCCAGTGTCACAGCCCCTTAAACAACTTCTTTCTTCTATCTAATCTCAATTTACCCTCTGTCAGTTTAAAGCCATTATCCCTTGTCCTATCACTACATGTAACAAATCAGTGTATCAATAAAAGATGCATGTTTTCGTAGTTCACCTACACAATTATATGACATCATCAGTGGTCTACAGAGCCTCTGTATTAATTCAAAGAAGGAAAAACAAATAGGAATGGTAAGAACACTTCAATCCCATAAACATATTTGCAGTTTGGAACTAGTATTTCCTAAAAGATACTTACAGATATTTTAGCTATTATAACAAGTAAAAAACTGTGCAGCCATAAATGTATCTGTAGGTTAAAGTTGTTAACTTTATACAGAACAAAGAAGCACTGATTTAAAGCTTTAAGTTCTCCCCTTTCACACTTAATTTTAAAATTCAATAGGAAAACCAAATACAGAACTTATAAAATAGCAAACATGCTTGCAAACTCAGTAACTGGGATTTTCTAAACTGCAACTGTTGTCACTTTTTATTAAATGTAAACCCCCACTCTTTTCTTTCTCTAGGAAGTGGGCATAGAAAGTAACATCCATTAAAAAACACTGGGGATATTACTACTGTCTATAACGCCCTGTAAAAACACAAGAAGCTGCCTTGACTGCAAACACTCCTGTCAAGAAGGCCTCTAGTAAGTGCTACCTTTGATTACCGTCTTCTGATTGCCAAGTTCTACAAAACAGCTAAATATGAAGAAACTATTTTTCATTTCTCATGAGGGTTAGTCTATAAAGCATGTAAATACACAGCATAGTACCACAATACAGTTATTAGAAAAGGGTCTAAAGCAGCCAATATTTATTGTTAGTGAAAAACACAGAATATTAATTCAGGTTATTAAATGTTGCAGTATGCCTAAAATCAGACATATCATTCAAAAACAATAAAAATAAGAGAGAAAAGTTTATTTAGTCTTTGTGGTTATAAGTGAAACTACTGTATCTGTAAAAATAAAAAAAATAGGTATGACAATGCCTAAATATTTCCAATAAAACTTGAACTTGGGTTGCACTGCAGTCTTCCAAGCATGTTACAAGGCACATACAGCATAACACTCTCATCACCTAAGTGATAATGGCTAAATTTTATTATTTATGAGAAATTAGTAATTGCTTAAATAAAGGTTTATTAAAGATAACTCACCACCATCCCTCTCTCTAACTCTGTGAGTATGGACACTTTTTGCTTTACTGTGCCCTGTGTTGTCACCATATTTGTTTTCAGGGCTATCAGAGCGTCGCAACATTTTATTTGGTGGTGACGGGTCTGTGGCGTCTCGCATCTTGTCATGACGGTGATCACCACCACTGGGGTGACTCTTGGATGAGTACTTAAGAGCCTGTTAACAGATCACAAGAGAATAGGCATTTACATTAGATAAGAAGTTACAAAGCTGATGTTAAAATGTCATTTCTAAATTTTAGATCTTTCCAAAACCCTGTTTAAAGTTACTTAATTTTTATTTTCTATTTAAAAAAATCAGCATTAGTCTTTTAGTAATTTTAATTACCTCCATTAAAGCAACAAGTTCTGTAATTAGAACTCAAGCCATTTTTTCCCACTATTACATCCTACATAAACACTTGCCATTAAGAAGAAAATCACTCCTTATCTTTTCACTGTTGGACTACAGACTTTCAGAGTACATGTGCCACAGCACTTCTGCACTTTTGGGAAAAGCACAAGTCTCTACTTGGTATCAAGCATACAAATAGAAAGCTGCACTGCATTAGTGAAAATTTTGAATATGTTCTCCATACTGTAGTCAGGGCCACTCGGTTTAAGTACTACCATGAACTTCTGTGACATTTTCTTCAGTCCTAGCAACCCTGTAGTAAATGTAACAGAAAAAAAAATAGAATTCTGGGGGCACACGACATGCAATATAACAATTCATTCTGAAGTATTTACCAAAATTACATGTTCTGTCTCACCTTAACTAGTTTGATTTTCACAGTGTGAGTTTCTGAGAGGCAAGTGTTTACATCTGCACAAACCATCACTGACAGCTGCCTTGGACTGTCAGATTACACTTCACAGTAGTAGAAATAAAGCAAAATGTAATAAAGCAGTTCAATTCTGTGCCCTGAGGAAAGCAATATCACAGTATATGGCATTCCTCATATTCACACCCTGAGACCTGCTGTATTTTTTTTTCAGTAGACACAGCAGAGAAATATAGTAGCCATCTCACCGAAACTGAGGTTATTTTCAGTAACTTAAGGATTTGATAGATTATGAACATACTTAGCAGCCGGCAACTTCAGAAATTAAGCCTTACTAACAACCCCAGTTACTCAGGATCTAAAATCATGCCCTGCTCAGGTTACAACCCACAGCAGTAGTTTTGGGGAGAAAAAAAGACTTGGGGAGGGGGGTGGGGGAAGAACAAGATGCCTTTTGTTTTTGAAAGGAAAACTCTCACCTCCCCCTGGATCTCCACTCTACTGCAAGTGACCCCGGCTCGCTCTCCCGCCCCTCGTACCGTAGCCTCCCCTACTCCTAGGCCCAAGCTCTACACCGGTCGCACTAGGCCTCTCCTCCTCGCCCCGGCTCCGCAGGCTTCAGAAGTGCGCCGGAGCCCCATTCCCTCCGAGCGCTGCTGCCGCCGCCCCCCGCCTTTCCTCCCCCCGGGCTCGAAACGGCGTCGAGGGACTGGACCGAGGCGTCTGTGGCACCGCGGCCTGCAACGGCGGCCTAAGCCTCCGCTGGAGTAGCTCCCCCCCCCTTCTCCTCCCCTGCTCCTCCTCCTGGGCCTAGCGGCCGGCGCTTGAGGTACCTGGTAGGGCTGCGAGTCCCCCCTGCGGTCGTGACAGCTAAAGAGAAAGCGAGAGAAAGAGAGAGACGTTAGCGAACAACCGTTACCGGCCGCCGGGAAAGGGGGCCCAAACATGGCGGAGGGGAGGGGGGAGACCCCGCGGGGCCAGGGGCCAGAGAAGGAGGAGGAAGGGATTTACCCATCACTGAGTCTCTGCTGTTTCCTCGTATACATTACCATCAATGCCCGGCCTGTGTGTGTGAGTGTGAGGGGACCAGGAGCAGACGGCCGCGGCCGGGCCACAGGCGCCGAGGGGGGAGGAGGGGGACGCAGCGCTCCGCCTCGCCGCCGACCGGGGGCAGGGAAGGGGGAAGGGAGGGAGGGGGCGGCTCAGGCAGCTCGGCTGAGAGCAGCGCTCACGGGCCCATCTCCTCCGCGCACAGAGAGAAGGGAGACGCCAGCAACTCGGCCCCGCGCGCGCTGAGACACTCCGGGAGCACGGACTCCGCCGCCGTCGTCTCCACCACCGGTGCTACTGCCGCCACGGCTGCCTCCTCCCCCCGCTGCGCCCGCCGCCACCGCCGCCGCTGCTGCTCCTCCAACTACATCCGGGAAACTCGGGCGACGCCGCGCTCGGTTAACGTCGGCTCTTTTCGGCTCTTTCCGACATGCTCCGTCCCCTCTGTCCCCTTTGCTCTCGGGCGACTCTGCCTTCGGGAAACATCGGCTGCCTCCGCCGAGCCCAACGCCCTTCAATCTCTCCGTTCGGCGAACATCGGATCGTTCCGTAACTCTCCTCCCTCCGTCTCTCCCTCCCTCCTCCTCCCCTGGGGCAGCCCGCCTCGTCCTCCTCTCCCGAACACTACCTGTCTTCGGAAAACATCGGTTATTTCCGTAGATATGTTTCCACACTCCCGTCAGGGTGGCGCTCTGTTCGGAAACACTCGAGTATTTCCGTGACCCCTCACCCGGCGCCTCCGAGGCACTATCGGTCCGGACAGCCGTTGGCTGGGCGCGTTCGGCTGATTGGCCGAAGGAGCCCGGGGCCGCGCTCTCGGCGGGGCCGCGCCTCGCCGCCCGTCTCTTTCCCGCACGGGCGGGCCAAGAGGGAGGAGGGCTACGCTGGGGCAGCCAGCTTTCTCGGTGGGAGCCAGCAGGGCGGGAACGCCAGGCAGGTGGGGGCAATAGGGGGAATTGCGAGAGAAGTAGCGAGGTGGGGGGAGCGGCGCCCGGGTGTGAGATAAGAACGGGAACGTCTCCTCTTACCTACCCCTTCCTCCCCTTCCGCCCAGGCACTTGATGTATAGGCAGGAACCATTTTGTGAGCTGCTCGACTTCTGCGTGAAAGCGCTCAGCGGTGAGAAGATTGTTAAAATGTCCCTGGGGCGGTGGCCGGGCGGGTCAGGCCCAGGCGCCAGGCCCCTGTGGCGCTGGCGCCGTCTTCAGATCCGTGGTGGCGGGGCCCTGTTCCCGGTCCTTGCAGAAACGTCGTCGGGCTGCCGCAGCCCTCAGAGAGAGGCGCTGGTGGTACAGCGGTTCGGGCCCGGGCGCCGGAGGGAGCGGGGGAATGGTGGGTGAGGGGCGCTAATGGCCGCCTCCGGTGAGCAGGCAGCTCGTGCGCGCCTCGGGGCGCGGGAAACGGCCGTTTCGGCGCCCGTGAGGAGGCACCAGCGGCAGATCGGTGTGGTCCGTGTGGCTTCGGGCTCTCTTGAGGGAAGCGGTGGCTGGCGCTCAGTGTGCGGGTAAGATCCCCTTCATCAGAGGCCGAGGGGATGGTGGTGGTGACTGCTAAGGCGTCTTTGGCGAAAGGGTCATTTAGTTATCTCTGACCAAATCCTTGAAGTCTGAGGTATCATTCTGTTCAGAATGGTATTAAGGTATGACAAAACGTAATAGAAGTATTTTGATATTGACGTTAAGGTATCATAAGAGAGACCAGCTTTCGGTAAAGGTGTAGATGCCCCATTTTGTCCTGCCCCCTTCCTGACAAAGGAAGAGGTATGTGGTATGTTAACCTCTATCTGTGCTAGCATAGCATTGTTAATGGTAACTCTTACAGAATTTTTCTTCCTTTTATTTGTTGTTTTTTGTTGTGTGGTTTTTGTTTTGGCTTTTTAGAGTGCAGAAGGCTGTTGCAGAGCGGGGACTTCAGGGAGCAGTGGAAGAGTTTTGGGAGGATGACTCAGCAGGGAGCTGTTCTTCAGGGTTACAATAATGAGCTAGTGAAATGCATTGAAGACTTGTGTATGCAAAAAGAAGAACTGAACAAGCAAATCCAGCAAGCAGAAGAGGAAAAAAATAAACTCCAGCATGAAATCCAGATCCTGAGTGAACAACTGGAGTGTGTATGTGAAAACCTGGCCCAAAAGGTAGCTTCACGGAATGAGCTTGATGCAATTCTTGCTGAAACTGAAGCTGCTTACATGAAGATTTTGGACAGTTCTAGAACTTTACTTAATGTCCTGAAGAAAGAGGTGGGAAGCTTAAAGCATACACCAGAACTGAAAACCAATGTAACATGAAACAGTCAAAAGTTTGGACTCCACAGTGCTAAAATTCTACTAGGTGAGAAATGTGGTTAGCCACAGAACTTTACATCAACAGTATAAGCAGAGAGGGATTTTTCTTCCAACCTTTCTATATGTTTTGTTATTGTTTTTAAATGCACTAGAAAATAGATGAAATAAAGTTGCTTTTTTGCTGTTAAAAAGGACCAATAATTTAAACACTACAAAGCTTTATTGCAAATAGGTAGGTGAGGCAGATGTGATACTGTCGGTTTTGATATGTCAGTTTTGAAGCTGTTCTGAAGAAAAGGGAAAAAAATACCATTTTTTTTATTGGTCATTTTTGGAGTTTGGTCTGATGCATGCATAAAGATAAGTTCTGTTTACAATCATCTCTTAATTACGTGGCTTAATGGAAGGGAAAGGTGAGAAAACATGATTAATGCAAGGTATGGAGGCTGAACATGTTAAGACTGTATATGGTTCCTGCATCTTCTGAAGCTATGCTCAAAAGCCTTTAGAAAGGAGGCACACTGTAGTGAAAGACAGGGTTTGCTGCAAGTGCATGCCTCCATTATGCAGGGGACAGCAGTTCAGACAGTCACACCATGTAAACTCAAATTAACTAATCCACTTATGGATAAGGAAAAGGTGACTGTCTTTAAATAGTGCCTGAAAGTCCTGAAGAAAATGCTAGGGTTCAATCAAAATACTAAGAGACAAAACAACACCCAAGAAGATAATCTTAGCAAAAAAAACCAAATAGTAGAACTTACAGAAACCTGATTTTTAGTGGCCTTTAGCTGTATACTGATCTGTCAAATATACTAAGATAGTGGAGAATAGTGAATAACCTGAAATGGTGAGAAATAAATAAAAATGAAATTATATTAGAAATAGTTTGCAGCTGTCAGACACTCTTACAGATGAGGTTAACATGGAGCCTAGTTTAGAGATCAGGGAGGAGCAACAGCATGGCAGAAATCTCAGTATAATCCTGTTTTCTGTTTCTGGTAGTTACTAAACCTCTGTGTGTGTGTGTGTATATACATGTGTATTTTGTCCTGCTCATTCACATGTTACAGCAGTAACTATTTTTAAACTGTATCTTGCAGTCAAATCTTCATTCTGTACCAAGAAACTAAATTGAAAGAAGTGCAATTACCCTCCTTCCTTGATAACTGTGTTTCTCAGGTGCAAGTAGTTCCAGTAGTAGCTTTTCACCAATGGTATGGAGCAAATTTTATGTTCTTCCAGTTGCACGCTACATCAGGGATTAGTGTGAATGAGCTAATCAGCAATTTACTTGTATGGCATTTCTCTTGGCTTTCCTTGAGTAATGCTGAGGTGATAAATAATCTCAGGGATTCTGCTGTTGTTGAAGCACTACGGTATTCAGGACTACCTTGTCTATATTGAAATGAAACACAAAAATGTTGATACTTTTTAGTAGCAAAGAAGTGATTTATTGGACCGAATGTTTTTTGACATACTCTCTTCCCTAAGCCTGGTAGTAGTAACTAATTTACATCCAAAAAGGGAAGACTTAGGAAAAGGCGTTAACTAAAGAGCAAGGACACTTTTTTATTTTTTATTTTGTAAAAATAATTACATATATATAAACTGCTGCTTCTAATTATCTGGAAGGGAACTTGAAAATGTCTATGTGGAAAAAACATGTAGGAAGCTCATTTAGAAGACTCATTTATACAGAACAGCACAGTTAATGTCTTGTTCATTTCAGACAATAATTACAGGTTTGTTTGCCTTAGAATATTTGTAGATTATGAATAATGCCTCTTCTTGTTGACTTAGGCTGTTAAAAGTAGAGTTTAAAAGAAGCCTTGTAAGTTTTTAAGGAAATGTACTTTGTGACCATTATTACATCTAAGTGTAGCTAGTACAGTGTTAAAACTGAAATACTGTAGATGGGTTATTGGAGGTTTTTTTACGTTATAAAACTAAGGGAAAAAATGTAACTTGGCTTTACACACACCAGAGCCTCCCAACTTTCAAATAATAAGTTGCAATGCTGTTAGAATTCCATTTAGTGATGCCAATTTGTAAAATTTCTGTTTAAATTGAGATTCACAAGTGGAGAGCAATAATATATGTCTGGGGTTTGCCTATTTGCCACACTCCCAAGTGTGGCAGCCATTGTGCAGTAAGTGGACCTGCAGAGTTGTTACTCAAAAATAGCATCATTATATTTTGTATTAACCTGAATGAACTTACTGTGTCTTTTTATTGAAGTGGTAAACCTTTTTCAGGTAGTATAAGTCTTGTCATAAATAGCTTTTCTTAAACAGCTTCAGTTTGTTTAGAATAGAACACATGCAAGCTAAATTAATACACAATATTGTTAGAACAGAAATGATAATTCGCAGATTACAGCAGCTCTGTAGGGCTAGCCTGCAAGGGAAAGTTTGCCTGAAATAAGTCGTATGATAAATTTAAAGCATCATACTTATTCCTGACTTATTTTTTTATATTGATTTTATATGGCACTCTGTGTTAGATCAAGAAATTTATTTGGGTGCTTGAATTCTAGGAGCCTTAATGACAGAAGTTCAGGTTACCTAACTGTAGTGCCCGATCTAAAGTGCCATGTTGGGTGTCTTGTAGCTTGTCTGGTATGTGAGGAGACAGTTCTTGAAACTCTGACCTGTGCTTGATTCAAAACTCTAGTGAAATATATCTAGAGCATTGGATTTGAATTCCTGAATTTGTATAGTCATGCCTCCACCTTGTTTCCAAATAACAGCACATAACTGGAGGAGAGATGGTTATTACCAGCTTCTATAGCAGTACTTGTTAATATGTACGTACCTAGCACATACAACTCTGGTGATCAACAGGTTTTTCAAAACATCCGAGTGTTGACTCTTGCCAAATAAACTAAGTTTGTTATGTATGATAGAGTTTGGTGGTTACCAGAGAAACTGCTTATGGGTGGTACGTTGAAGTAATTTTTTGTATAGAGATAATTATACAAACCACAAGGTGAAATCACATGTACAAGCAGTTGCTCACAATCTCTGTCTCTGCAGAGGCAGTTACCGTTCAGTTCAGGTACCTCCCCGCACGCAGTTTCTGCTAATCACCTTAACAGGAATGGAGGCGAGTGGACTAAGGTGGGATCTAATTTCTGGGGTGAAGGCTAAAAAGAAGTATGGATGTGGCGTCCTGGTTTCGGAAGATGAGCATTGGGGGGTGTGAGCTATGGTTCCTGCTACCAAATAAATGAAATTTTAGAAATAACCTGAGGTTTGCCTAAAGTCTGGACTTTTCTCCCTCCTTTACATCCATTGACAAGTAAGCTACGGAGGCAGCCTACATTTTGTTTCCTCTGTCTGCCTTTTACTTCTTCCTGGCCACACAAACTGGCATGCTCAGATGTGCTGTGGCTGGTTCTAGCTGGAGGATGTGGAATCTGAGCCTCCTGTTTGCTGGGTAAGTGTAATGCCAGGTTCATCCAGAACGCATTACTAGTGTGTCTTATCCTGGTAGATCTCCTGTGAAAAGTAATTGGTGAACAACCTGGGGCTTATAAAGACTCTTAAGTCCTGTCCGTGTATTAGATGCACTCCATGTGAAATTTTAGGAGATGCCTTGGAGATTTTAGGCAGAAGGGTAGTAATTTGTTGGTAAATGCAGATGTGTTTCCTTTGGCTAGGAAGCCTTCAGACTAGGAAGACCAGGCATCTTCAAACAGCCAAAGAACTGTCTGTTCAAACAATGAAGCAAGCTATAATATAAATCCAGATGATTGAGTCTTGGATTGCAATTTCAGAACTGAGTATCAGTTCAGTCTAGCTCTTGTGGTATCACTGTGTCTCACTCCAAATGGATTAAGTGGATTAAGCTAAATTGGAACAAGGTACCCTTAATTCTGCAACAGGAACATTCAGAGGATTGTTAGCAGGAGGATCCAATGTCTACAGTTAATTCATTGTGTAGAGTACTGCACAGAAGACCAGTATTTATTACTCCTTAGATTATTTTGCTTGTTAAGGGAAATTGGAGTTAGTAGGTATAGTTCATGGCAGTTGGTGAAATTATCCTTAAGTTGGAGATGCAGCCTGCGGGAATTGCTAAAATTACCTTTGAGTAGATCCTGGGCTTTTGGGGGTTAATGCAAGAAGTAAATAAAAGAGTTCGTCTAGGTATTTTCCTCCCCCCCTTTTCCTTTTCAGTAATGAACAGAGAAGTATCAATAGATGCTTTAATATTGATTTGTTTGTGTTTGTTGGTTGGTTTTTTAACGGATGGATACACAAGTTTTCCTAGAATCAGTGTTCATTTAGCTTTTTATTTGATGGATGTGGTTTTAATACAGATATTTGTATCTTTTTTTCTTTTTTTTTTCTCTAGAAGAAGGACAGATAAGCTTTTGGGTTAGTTTGATTGTTTTGTCAGTGTCTGTTGTGTAACGGGAGATAGGGGATGCGTCCAGCACAGTATCTGCTCTGCCAGCGACTGTTCAAAGACTTTTGAACTGGGAATATTTTGAGGTTATTTTGGTTTTTGCCCCTTAACTGCTTTATAAATATTTTTGATTTCAGTTACCTCAGAGTGGTCCTTGATTGTTGTCTTCCTCAGTTGGTTTTCAGATGAAGTTTCGTTCAATATCTAGCTGTGAAAGCTAGATGTGTGCAGGTCACAACTTACTTGCATGTTAGCTGTTAATAAAACATGATGGAGAGGTTCAGATGTGCAGAAAACGGCTATATAATATTTGGTCACTCATAGCTTTATCTTACAAGGTCTGTGTGAAGTAGTTAAAGTGTTGCAGTCTAATTTTACAGTAACATGATGTTAGAAGAAGTGGGGCTAATAAAA
>JAVHNF010013209.1:0-12649 GCA_034783455.1 Micropsitta finschii
GCAATACTGGGGTAGCACATCCTCTGCCTTCCACCCCCTCCTCATAACCCTGTGTAGCAAGAGGTGAGACAGGGAGTGGATCACCACCAACCTCTCATATATTTCAGGTCTACTCTTCAAAACTGCTATCCTACTTAAATTTTCAGGACAATCCCCACCACCTACTATCATTAACTTCAAGCATCAGGACAGTCAGACTAATTAAAAAAACATTTTAAGCACCCATAAAAAAAATCCCTCCATATTCTACAGACAGCACAAAGAACTGTATTTAACAGTATGCCCATTGTAGCTCTGCATTCTGAATGCAGATCTTCACAGAGACACCCATCAAAACAATTTCTTATGTGAGGAATACTAAAAGGCTCTCTGCTCCTCTATATATTTCCCAGTAAGACTGTTTATCATCCCATAAGTGCAGTGCTTTGGGAAATCTGTATTACACGGACTGAAAACAGGCACTCAGGGATAAAAGTCTTACACAAAAGTATGTCTTTTTTTTTTTTATTTGGGTAGGGTCAAGATATTTGACTAACTCCCCCTCACCACGGACTTGATTCATTCCAGACAGAACCCCCAGAAACAATCTGTGCAACTCCCAAACTCATGCTAGGTTTCAACTGTTTTAGTTCCGCTGTCAGAAGTGCATTCATCTGCACACCAAAGAGGCTTCAGGAAGTAACGGAGAAAAATGTCTTCTCTTTTGTCTTCACCAACCTTTCAGAATAAGGTTAACCTGTGAGTAGCCTCCATCCACTGCAAACACAGAGCACCAAGACATTCTCTGAAGAACCACCTTCTGATTCACCTACAGTCACCCTTGTCCCAGCACGGTCCAACTGAACAGACTGATATTCTTTGTACAGAGCAGTTTTTTAGAACAGATCATGTAATTTCTCTTACAGAATTTCAACATGTGAATAATACATTTAAACAGCTGGAATACCGAGGTAATTAAAAAAAAAAAAAAGCCTAACTACAATCCTTTCAAACTTAACCAAAGACATGTTTAGAGTTAAAATTGCTGAATAGAGCTTCAGAAGTCCTGAGAAATCAGAGCATTCAAAGGCACAGTTTGCCTGTTAAAAAAAGAAAAAAAAAACAACACAAAAATCATTCTCTTTCCCATCATTCTACTTCTGTGTTTGCTTCTTAGAGTAGTTCTTTGCAAATTGCTTTCGTACTTCTTCCTGCCTCTTTCCAAGTTTAAGAGTGTTGATCAGGCTTAAGGTTTTTTTCAGTTCATGTACAGGCTTGTTTACAAAACCGCAGTATTTCCTTTTTGGAACAAATTCCAGAGCCTTCTGCCAGTCTCCAGTGTCTTTCAAGGTTAATAAAATGTGCATCATTTGATCCAGTGTGAGATTTTTGGCACCAGTATTCCAGAGCAAGTACTTCTCTAATGGAAGGGCTGCAGTCTCCAGCCCCAGTCGCTTTGCTCGTGCTAAAGAGACCCCTGTTTTTATGTTCCTGTCAACCATTGACCCCACAATATAGATTTTATTGTGATCAAATGTTTTCATTACTTTGGGAGAATCAGCAGTCAGATAGATAAGCTTTTCCTTTGGAAAGACTTCTGTGTAGCACTGGTCTGTCACAGTGATAAGCAGTTTGCCCCATGCCTCCCTGTAATGCTTGATAAATTCCTTATGATAGAGGCTATCGTCTTTGAAGTTACAGAAGTGGATGTGGAACGGATCGATAGATCTTCGATTGGTACTTTCACTCAGTACTAGCTGCCTCACTGTATTTGCAACTTCTCGGAGAGACATATCTTTTTCAAAGGACATGTCAAATACTAGTGGCTGGCCAAAGACCATCGACTGTGCAGCCCTCCAATTGCATACTTTGTCCATACAGTTGGCCCACAAACATATGAATGAATTCTTTTTGGTCACACCAGTTTCTGAACCTTGCTCTTGTGCTTCCTGCCTCCTTTCCCTTTTCTCTTCCATCTTTCTTTTGTCATTTTTCTTGTGAAGTTCTTTGAGATGCAGATATTTTAAATATTTCTTTTGGGCTGACTTAGAAGGACATTCCATAAAGGTTTTCAGTTGTTCTTCAGTGATATTTTCTGGAACTGATCTGCCAGCTAGTCTCCACATCTCCAGTGTCTCACGTACAGCAGCCAAAGTGGCAGGCTCCTTACACTCAGCGACAGTCTCATTGACTTCTTGCAACCCAGATTTCATTACCTTCTTCCAAGCATCTAAATCTAGTTTTTCTGAGGGACTGCATGAATTGTCCTGCTTCAGGCAGAGTGATAAACTCAGAGTTCTACTGAGTGGAAACAAATCCTTTTTCATCCCATGTTGTGCAGCAAATGGGAGTACAGAACTTCTTACAATTTTTTTCAGAAGCATATTGGCAGACTGCATACTTAGACATGTGCTGTGTTCAAATGCTCACCTGCAAAACAGACGGGGAAAAAACTTGTCAGAAATCAGATAAAGCACCACCACACACAGATCTTCATCCCTAGTAAAACTGACAGCAACTTTTTGGAGAATAACAGAAATTCCTACTTCCACTATTACTCTTCTACTGTTTTCTACTTAAAAACAGTGTCTGTGGCACTGCTGCAAATAGACATAGTCAGCTCTGCTGCTTGCAGCACTTACTGCAATTCAAAATGTGGTCAAACAACCTTTAAGTACTGTCTGAGATCTATTTAAATTATCTGTATCATCTGACAAATAAACCCCCTCACAATCAAAATGCTGCATAGAGGCTGAAAATATATTTATACAGGTCAAAGATGCTGGCCTAATTTACCTAAACTATGAAAATATGCAAGGCACTTCATTTTGTAACATTTTCTGGAACAATCCTGTCTCACAGAAGACCACATTTTAGCTTCTACCATTGTATTTTGGAAAAGATTTTATTTGCAAAGTTGCGATAAGGTTTTTCCTCTTTTTTGCTTTTCCACAGTGCAGGTTACTGAAACTAACAACGCTACTGACACTGAAGGCACTCATAAGCCCTGTGAGACCCTTGTTCCCGGCTCCCTCAGCAGTGCCGGCATTCACACCCGCACTATGAGCCAAACCAGACTTGATCTTAGGGACAGTTAACCAGGAGGTGGAGAATAAACAACCGTAACAACTTGTAAACCAGCCCACAGCTGACCGAACCACGACAGGCTTGGCGACACCTCCAAGCACCGCACCACAGCACTCCCCGGCGCGCCCCGCTCCCCATGCTGCGCCCGCAGGCCTGACCCGCGCCCGCCGGGGAGAGCCGGGCTGGGCAGCACGGCACGACAGGTCTCGGAAGTGAAGGGACGCTCCCAAGATCACCTGCGGAACGCAGGACGGGGTACCTCAACCACCCCAGGCCCGCGGGTCTCTCGCCCTTAACCCTCGGTGGCGAGAAATATATGGCGAGAGAGGCCTACTCCTCCAGCGGCTGCGGCCACGCTCCAGCTGCCTGACGTCCGTCTTGTCCCGCGTGGGAAGGGAGGGAAGGAAGAAAAAGAAGAGGCAAGCGGACGCGACTAACGGCGGCCTTATAGCAGCAGCGGCCACTCCACCATGTCGTGCTCACCTCACGAGGAGCAGCTTACGCATGCGCGGGGAGAGCCCAGTCCTCTGCGTATTCTCTCCCGGGCGTGGAGCTGCGGTTGTACGCTAAGGTTCCGTCTCTCTCTCTTCCCCCAGCGCGGGTCTCTACGGTGTACGGCGATCCCGTGGGCAGGCCCGGGCTGGCGGGGAAGGACTGCACAGGGGCCCCGCGGGGAGCCTTCGGACTCTGGTGTAGGGCCGGGGCCAGCCGCCATGCTGGGCTGGGGTGTGAGGCTAACGCCTGAGCCCGAGGGCTTGTCAGCCGGGTGTGGTGGTCAGGAATCTCTCTTTTTGAAATAGCATAGAAAAGTTTCACTTATTTTTGACGTGTTTTTTATTTGTTTTGGGTTTGGATTTTTTTTTTTTCCTTTCAGGTAGGGTTTTCGGTTGTAGCCGTGGCCTGTCGGGATGAGTTTTGTGCTGCCCAAATTGACCTGTAAGAAGGAAGTGGATCAGGCAATAAAAATCGTGGCTGAGAAGGTTTTGGTTCTCCGGTTTGGAAGAGATAACGATGCTGTCTGTCTGCAGCTCGATGATATTGTAAGTGACATTCTTTATTTATTTTTTTTTTTTTTTTTTTTTTTTTTAACTCTATTAGTTCGTTAAAACTTTACTGTTGCATACAAGTAGCTGTGATATGTTGTTTTTGGCTAATATGGCGTACCACGAAAATTTTCATAACAAATCTAATATGAAATACTATTATATTTATAAAGCTATTTGAAAATTAAGAAAACGTTGATGTTATTGTAGCAGGTGTACAAAGTTCTTAAAGTAGGTAAAGCATGATACTGTAGCCCTGATTCAGCTGGTAAGGCATAAGAGAAATGGACTTTGTAACGCTTGCCACCCTTTTCCTTTTGTGTCTCAGTCTGTCATCGAATTTTCTCACTCTTTTCAGCTTGCAAAGACAGCTCACGACCTAAGTAAAATGGCAGTGATTTACTTGGTGGATGTGAACAAGGTTCCAGTATACACCCAGTATTTTGACATCAGTTATATTCCATCTACTGTATTTTTCTTCAATGGACAACACATGAAGGTTGATTATGGGTATGTTATCCTACCAGGCATTATCTGTTATAACATTCAGAATTATTAGTCTTTCTCTATATTACCGTGTCAGGGGAAGGTAACATTTGAAAAGTGTAATATTGTTATACTAGCATCTGCACTGAGAATTCTGTAGGAAGCCAGAAAGATGTATTTTCAAGTTTCAGATGCTGGTGCATTAAGTAGATGCCAACTGTGAAACATGCCTAACTGTAAAATATAGCATGGTTAAAGTCTTGGGCATGACACTGCACCTTTTTGGAGTTGGGTGGTGACAGTATACTCCTGATTTGGCTATGCCATTACCAGTGCTGTTCATTCTTTCAGAATGACCACATCAGACCCCCTGATACCACTGTACATCTTTTCCTGTTGCTAGGTGTTTTTGCTTTAAGCACTTTAGCATTACAATTCTACCTTTATCTTATGCTTACATTTAGGTCTCCAGATCATACCAAATTTGTAGGAAGCTTCAAAACAAAGCAAGACTTTATAGATCTGATCGAAGTGATTTACCGTGGTGCAATGCGTGGAAAGCTCATTGTGAGAAGTCCCATTGATTCTAATAACATTCCTAAATATGACCTTCTCTACCAAGGAATTTAATGGGTTAACCTGAGATAAAGAATTCTGGAAATAGTGAATGTTCTAGAACCCATTTTTTCTTCAAGCCTGTTTAGCCACCTCTGGCACCGTGGAACAGTTTGAGTATTTGTTGACGGATCGTATTGGTCTCATTCTGAAGACAGACATTCTGTCACCTTATACTTCTCTTGTGAATAAAGCTACACATTCATGCTTAGAACTCACACAAGTGACTGTTTTTTGAGTTGCATGCTGACTAGCACCTACTAAACACGCAGATTGTATGCATCCTTGATGGCATCTGCAGTACAGCTTTTAAGAGAACTAAGCCACCGTATAGTCTATTAATTATCTAGTTAGTACATTTTCAGTCAGATACAGTAACAGTAAATTTATCTTTATTAAAAAGCTATGCTTGCTCTCAAGAGCATTCAGCTGATTGCCTTTTCAATGAATTTCACACTTTTACCCATTACTGGACAATGGGACAGAAGCTTTTTCAAACAGGGTTAGAGGTGACTGAAATCTGAAATGGATATACACAAGAGAAGTTTACATACTCTTTTCTTTGATACCCAGTGTTACTGTTCAACATTTTGGGTTTTCTGGCTGAGAACTGAAAGTGTAGGACAAGGTTTTATCATCCATCAGAGCTCTTTTTCAGCCACTGAGTACTTTCAGTTCCCACAGGATTAAACTGGAAATTCAGAATAACCATTTTGTTTACATTCACTTTAAGGGTTATTTGACCTTCTGTTTGTATAAATTGCAAACCTAGAGTATGGACACTTAAAAACTGTCTCTTATTTCCCACCTCTGTGTAAAATTAAACAGCTGAGGAAAAGCAGCAATGTTCTTTTGTATCAGCCTGGTAATTGCAGGTTGCTAGTGTTGTGTTCCTATAGCAGCTCATGCCCAGTAATTTCACTGGTTTAGTTGGCCTTTTTTTTTTTTTTAGTTGGTGGTAGTGTGTAGTTCCCTGAAGTATTGTTCAACTTATCAGTAAATGTTTCAAGGAGGAAGGTGGATGTTCAGGCTCTTGAAAGATTTTAAACACTCTGTGGTATATTGAGAAGAAAATAGATCCTTTACATGCTTTTGGTATTCCAGATTTGTCCT
Source organism: Micropsitta finschii (assembly GCA_034783455.1). Taxonomy (NCBI): domain Eukaryota; kingdom Metazoa; phylum Chordata; class Aves; order Psittaciformes; family Psittacidae; genus Micropsitta; species Micropsitta finschii. Next base: position 6,324 of record JAVHNF010013209.1, read on the forward strand.
TCTAATGAAAGCTATGTACTTACGCAAGTGTTTTCCTGATAGTCTAGTCTGATTATGCAGACATAACTGCAGAATGTTTATTTTAAATGATAGAGATGAGAGTTGCTATACCTTAACATCTTTATTTTGCACAACTTAAATTTCACAGCTAACCGAAGGGTTGTGGCTTACAGCTTTCAGCAATGAACTTATTTCCTGGTAGTTAACTTGAGATCTGTGTTTCTCAAAAAAGAAACAAACTAGCTTCAAACTTAAAACTGTAAGTTGCTCCACAGTGAGATAAAGGTCCTTAGATGACTGAAAGGTGCAGGGGCAGTTATGAAAGGAAGAGACCACTATCAACAGCAAATCAGTATACCTTTAATTATTGCCTCACTTCTTACTTGTTCTGCTTCTAGTTGCAATAGGTGATTGTCTAGAGGCTGTTGCAGTCTTGGCTTTCAGAGTGCTCTTCAGGTACTTGAAGATAGAATGTAAGCAGTAGGAGGGTGCTAAACCATACTTTTCTGTCCCAGCAGAGACAGTACGACAGTTCAGTTTCATGACAGAACTCACAGCTTTACCTAGGGGCTTACTGTTTGACACCCATTCACAGCAGTGTTTCTGTATCCATTCTTGTAGTTGTGGATCGCTTCTAGTCTGGTGCCACACATTGTGCATGGAGTCAATGAATGCTACAGAGTACACTTTATTCATTACCTCCCCTTTTCGCTGCACTAGCAAGTCAACAAACACCAAGCCACCATAGCCATGGGCAATGAAGGCCACATTCTTGGCTGCACTCTTTGAAATGAAGTGATCCCATACATACATGGTATGCTCCTCAGGGTTGCAGCTGCCCCTCTTGGGGACCCACCAGCTAGACTCCATTGAAGTCAGTGCCTCTTGACTGGTAGAAAAACTTAACCTCTCCTTTTCAGTCTTCAAATCAACAAAGTTATCATTGGGATTCAGTACAATGACGCCCCCATGGCTTTCAAGGGCCATTTTGATGAATGGTGTTTGTGTTCCATGTCCCAGGCCCTCACTGATAATTATCCTTTGCCCCCACTGTCCTGCACGGAACTCTCCACGGTCTTGAAGAAGGACAATTAGGCTAGAGGAACTTTTTAGTGCATTCTCACTCATGAAAAAGAAGCTTCTTGGTTCATCCTCTGTAGCATCAGTAGGAATATAAACTTTCTGCAGCATGCAGACTCTTTCCAGGAGCTCATAAACATATTGGGTAATCAAGTGTCCCAAAACTTGATAGCGTTTATGATTCTGCTCATGTGCGTTCTTGTAATAATTGAAAATAAAGGACTCATTTGTATCCAGATGCCTCAGTTCCCCTTTTATGTTGAAGTCGTACTTCAGTTCCTCTTGATACTCTGAACCCTCTATTAGGTTCCTCAAGCTTAGTTCATGCTTTATTTGTAACCACTACAAATTAAGAAGACTGTGTTACTATAGTGATAGACCTCCATATGACACCTACATAAAGAAAACCTATTGTATAAGAATTCAGATTTAAAAGTGGTTGCAAACAAAATACTTATTGATACCTGCTATTTGTTGATAGGCTATAGTAAACCAGCTGCTTGTAAAGGCTCTCACAGATTTCAGTTACTAAACTCCGACAGCAGAACATTAATAATAATCTCTTCAGTTACTTGTTCATCTTTGCAAGTACTTGCCACATGGAAGTTGTACAATGGATGACAGAATAAGCTAGCTATGGTGATCCAGGAACAGGAGGAAAATAAAGTCCATGCAGCAAACTTTCATGAGATTAGACTGAGATCTCTAGTTAGAGCTAAGAATTTTTCAGCTTACATGACTGATGAACTGATAAGAATTATACCCAGAAGTGGTTTCCGTGCAACTCAAAAATTAAGCGTATAGCCTGCTATTTTCTGTATAACTCTTCATCATACTATTGACTGTCACTGGCTGTAGAATAGTAAACTTGAGGTAAACTTTAGTGTGGTTAGAATCCCTGTTCTGTGGGACTTTTTCCTAACAGCAGATACTTGCAAGAATCAAATTCCTGTAATTATAACAATTTTAAAAATGAATTTATCATCTTAGCACAGGTTTGTGTGTTTTTTGATGTTTGTTTTTGGTTTTTTGTTTTTTTTTTTGGCAAATGGTTTATATAAAGTTACATTTGGCAAAGACATTGGTACAAGCTACTATAGACCTTTTAATTTTTCTTACTGAAATAACAAGAGGTTTTTTAGAACACAGTAAACAACAGTAAACTCACTATACCAGCAAAGCTGGTTACGAGGACAGAAAGTGATCTGAAAATTTTCATGTAAGCAACTTGAGTTGGAAACCAACTCCTGCATGGGATTCAGGTTTCCTTTTGAGCAGTCTCCATTGGGGCAGAGATACTGTTATCTCTCCAAGGTCATTCCCGTCTTCTGATTAATAGAGAGTAGGCTAGAAAATGGTACCTTATCCTTTTTTATCTCATAAAATAAATACATATAGAAAAGGGTAAAAATCAGATTCTGTGGTAGCTAAACCATTTACTGTCTTGCCAGTTTCTTGGAATGGAAGCAGCACAAGGAAGTTACAAGTGCATGTGTTTATCTATGATTTTCCCTTCTGCAGGAAGGCATGAAAAACACAAAGAGATGGGAGAGACAGAATCTGTTTGCTATACCACTGAAATACAGGCAGTTCACACAAAAGAGATCATATTTAGCAGGGAGGAATCTACCCTTATTCATGTTGTTTTCCGTATGCAATAAAGTAGGAGAAAAGTGGACACGATTTAACAAAAGATGACTGTGGATAAAGCTGAAGCACAGAGGAAGCATTCCATAACAAGTAGTAAGAGATAAATGCAGTTTCCCCATGGAATGGTATGCTGTCCAGCACTTGTCAGAGCCCTTTTCTCACCCCTAAAAGGTTGGAAGCTGTAGTTTCCCAACATACTATGAACAGGAAGTTACTATGCTCTTACTTCAACAACATTGCTTTTTCAGTTCCAAACCAAAACAAGGATACATGATTACAAATTAAATCCTGTGTATATAATATTGAACATCTACTTGAAGAAATAATTTACAAAGCATTGTGAAAGGTTTCTGAGGATTTCAGGAGGCAGGAACAAACAAGAGTGTTACATCAGGCATAGGTATGACTTCCTAAAATTGCCTTCAGGGTGTGAACTTAAAAGTTTTGAAGTAATTTATAGTAGTTTATTACTAAAGAATTCACTTGAGTGGCACCTTAGACTCACATACTTTTTAGTCTGGAGGACTAATTTTGTTGAAATAATACCATTTACAGAACTGAAAAGCAAGCAGTTACAGATTGCTCTAGATGCTCTACAGATGCTCTAAATGCTGCATAATAAATTACTTTTTGGTTTTTTTTATAAATCTGCATTCTAAGTCAGTGTCAACTGCTGCTTATCCTTCACTGTCTACACATAAATGCAATATTCAAGGGTGTTTATTCTGGCAGTCTTTACAATTGCTATTTTGATTTTTAAAAAAAATACGGGGTGTGGAGGAAAAAACCCTTTTCCCTTCCTCCCACTTTTCTGGTTGGAGTGTAAAATGCTTCTGCTGTAAATTCAGCTACTATTTATTACAGCAATTGGCATATTCCAAACACTACTGCAGTACAAGTAATGTTCTTCATAAGATTTTCAGTTTAAAACCACTTTATTCTAGTGAAGCCCAGCATTACCGTATGCTCTCCTGTAAAATCGCTCATCATTGTAGATGGAAATCTTTTTCACCCTGGGGTTCTAGACAGTTCTGTGCGAAAGAAAATAAACCATTTTAGTTCAAGTTTTGTTACTTTATGTACTTCATTATGGGCATATTTATAAAATGTATCAGTTGCTGATAGTTAAGATCATCTTAAAGCCTTTCAGATAGTTCCAAGTTACAAGGTAACATGTCACGCTTTACACCTGACCATAAGTTACAACTAAACTTCGAGTGTGAAACGGAAAAGTTGTCAAAAATAGTCAGGGACAGCTTCCCATTACTTAATAATAAAGGCAAAACAAAAGGAAAACTCAAAGTTACACAAAAAACTTACAATTCTGAAGCTGCCCTGAAAACAGATAAACAAACCCAAAAACCAAAACCACCAACCAAACCCACCAAAATCCCACAAAACCCAACAGATGGGTTTTGGTCTACACTTAGCTGCGGGAAGACTCGCACAGTGTAACACTATCATTTACTCCACATGGTTTACGTTTTTCTCCTTCAGAGACTTAATACCGAAGAAAACTCAAAGTAGCTAAAACCCGGAGGGGGTGCGGGGCGGGGAAGCGGAGCGAACCTTCTCGTGAGGGGGAGAAGGGCGCGGGGGGTTGGGGAGCGAGAGCTCTCGCGACACAGCTGAGCTGTGGAGCTCATGACGGGAACGCTCGCAGCTCCTCAGGGCGGATCCTAGTGAGGGGGGACGGTTATCGCCGTTACGGGGCGGAGCAGTGGGCGGCTCTACCGAACCGGGCGGAGGTGGTGTCCAGCCCGGAAGTACTCGGAGAAGCTGCGCAGGCGGTGACGGTGGGGCCTGGGTAAACAAGATCGGCTGCTGTGCAGTCGCGTGGGTGAGTGGTATGGGTGTTTGTTCTTTAGATGGTGAGATGGGGATAAAGCAGAATTAAAGCTGGCTGACAGTGTTCGTGCTGGCTGGGGCCGGGTCGTCTGTGCTGAACAGGATTTCTGTCGCGGACTAGCGAAGCCGGCAGGCGGGGGTGGGTGAATTGCGGTATACCGGGGAGGGAAGGTGGAGTGGCGACATTGCTGCTTTTTTGTGAGAAGGCTGAGGAGGCAGCGGAGTTGCTGACCCTCAGCACTTGGCCTCTTCTTAGTGAACAGCCTGTTCCCTACCTAGCAGGAAAAGCCGACGCCTGGGTGAGGAGGAAGCTGGAGAAGTGGTGGGGAAGCTGAGAAAGCGGGGATGTTGGGCAGACCCCTTCTGTCCCGCGGCTCTGCTCGGCGGCTGCCACCGGCGCGGCGGGGCGGTCTCCTGCGTTGACAGCCCGGGTGGTGCCACCCCTGAATGCGGCCTCTGCTTCCCCCCCGAACTGTCAGAGGGCTGTCGTTTGTCAGTTTCTCCACTTTGCAGGTGTCCAAATAGGCAGTGCTTTGGCTTTCCTTTAACAGGCTGTAGATGTTGCTGTTCACCACACCAGGGAGATGAGGCTGAGAGCTGAATGGAAGTATATGAACTTGCCCAGTCACGTTTCTCTTGTGTTGTGGCTGACTTTTTTCCAAGGCTTGTAGTGGTAGAGCAAGGGACAATGGTTTTAAGCTGAAAGCGCATAGATTTATGTTTGACATAAGGAAGAAATTTTTTATGATGAGGGTGAAAAGGTACTGGCACAAATAGCCCAAAGAAGCTGTTGCTGCACCATCTGTGGTGATGTTCAAGGCTAGGTTGGATGGGCCTTTGCGCAACCTGGTCTAGTGGAAAGTACCGTACCAGTGGCAGGGGGTCGGACTAGATGACCTTTGAGGTCCGTTCCAACCCAAACCATTCTGTGAATGAATTTCTTTGTACTAGCTTGCTTAAAAATTAATTTCATGTTCTTGCTTAGTACCTGCTACTGTGGTCCTGCTTCCCTCTGAATAAATAAACAAATAATTGCTAAGCTTATTTTATCTATTTTTTTTCTTTTTCAGTAGAGAAAATTATGGAAGGAAAAACATCATGCTCAAGTAATGTCAGTGTAAGTGTCCTACAATTTGCAGCAATTTACTTTGGGGCTGTTGGTGTCTTAGGATGTTCTGATGTATTTGCACAACCAAATTCATTCTCTAGTGGTCCAGCTTTTGCTTTATTGGAGCACTCTTTCAAGAGAAATGCTTTATGCTGGTAGCAGTCAGTAGTAATGTCTACTGTTGAATGTGTATTTTTGAGAACATTTTAAGACCTAAACTAACATCTAAAGTATTAAAAGTAGAGGAGCTGCTCTACTCATTGTTATCTGCAGAGATGTATTCATATTTCTTATGCTAGTGCTTAGGTGGTTTGTTTTTTTTTTTTATTTTATTTTTTCTAAAATATCCCTATTAGTAGTGGTTTCTAGCAGTGAAAGCTTGGTGGAAACAAACTGTAGGCACAGCAGCTGGTTAGATCCGGTAAGGTCTGCACTATCTAGTGTTCTAGAAAACAGCTGTTTGCAGAACCTCGTTTATGTGTGTTCTCTGACCCTTGTTCCTACAGGTGGGAACCTTCAGAAAAGTACTACTGGTTTAGATGAGGAGTCTAAGTGCATATGCACATGTATGTGTTGGGGTGGTCCTTTTCTATAAGGGGAAAGAGGCAAACCTTGGTCCTGCCAACAGGGACTTTTTGGG
>JAVHNF010013221.1:9287-19488 GCA_034783455.1 Micropsitta finschii
TTTATGTCTTTGCAGATAAAGAGGTTTTGTGGTTTCCAACTGGAAATTGCTTGGAAAATGAAGACACAATGACGTGAATGTGTGTAACAGCAGGAGAAATGTTGCAGTTCTCCATGATTTGTAAACCTGAAAGATTTGTAGATAAGGACTTATACTGTTCTTAGCTTTCCCCAGAACAGAACACAGCAACCCATCTATGGTTTAATTTCATTTGCAAGGCTGAATGGGTATTTTTCCACTCCCAAATTTGCATAACACTTGGTCACTTAGAGCAGAAGAATGAACAACATCTGAGATTTCCATTTTGAATTATTTAGGAATCTGCCTTTGCTCAGTGTATAAGGGTTATCCTGGAATGACCTACCTGCACTAGGTGTGAATTATCTTCTCATCCCCTAAAAGGAAACCACAACATTAATTGCAGGGTCCTGAGTTCCAGGATATTTGTACCTCTTAATTCTCCAGGAATCATGAAACTGGCTTTGCTTAAAGAAAGATCATGTGTATTGAAGGGGAAATTCTTTTCAGATCTTCACAGACTTCAGGTTAAATGTTTGTACTGGCCAAAAGCGTGGACTAGGGTAGGCTGAAAATGGTGCCCAAGAAAATGCATGCTATAGAATAAATGAGGCAGTTGATGTGGCCAGATCTCACATGTATGTCAGGATTAATCCCTTGATGGCTTACAGCTATTTCCACTCTACACTAGCATTTGTCATTTGTGCCATCTACAGAGCAAATACCAGTGCCAGCCCGAGCTGTGCAATTTGTGTGTGTGCGATTGTGTTTTTTCTATAGCTTGAACAGGGGCATGGCTTCCTTAAAGCACAGAAATGTCGGAAAATCTATCACCACACTTGTCCCTATAGCTTTAAGTGTTTCGCAATTAGTTCTTTCCTATAATTGTATTTCTGTATTTCTATTTTGAATCATTCAGGAAGCCATCCAGTCTCCTTTGTTCAATGAGTGTATCAGGCCACCTATAAGTCATGAGGCTGCACAGGGTGAGAAAGAGTTCTTTCCCCCCACCAGTTCTTTTTATCTGTTTATTTTTTAACAAGGTTTACTACTTCCAGTTAGCAAGTTGGAAGCTGAGACACTAAATGGCTTGGCAAGGGTCATACAGGAAATTCAGGATGGAGCACCAAACATACGATTGCTACTGCCCAAGCCACTGGACATCCTTCTTAATTTCCAGTCTTTTCTGGCACTGCTACCAACTTTCCTCAGCCACATTGTACCTCTTTCTCCCCCTCCTTCGTAAATAAAGCCGACCTCTCCTTTGTAAACAAAGCCAACCTTGCAAGGTAAGGTACCAAAGCAATCAATAGGTACATAGTAATTTCTTTGTCCAGTTTCACTTCTCTTTCAGTTCACAACTTGTCCAGCAACAGGTTTATTCCTTGCTTGGAGCACTTTACTTAATCATTTCTATGCAAAAGTATCTGTTAGCACTTTGCTAAGCCTCAGACTGAACATCTTTGATCCACCCATTTCAAGATTAGATGGATGACAGAACCCAAACTCCAGATCCAAAAACATCCATGTTTTGGAGATATATTCAAAGTCTAAGCATGGATTTGGCTCTCAACGCGGTTACTTTGAACTGGCTTCAGATCTAAACACTGTGTCCTGTAACATCTCTGTTTCTAGTGCAGAATCTCCTGTTCCTATCTCTCTGGGAGCTCTTAGCTTGATGAGTGCCTCAGTGCACCTTGTGTGGGAAATGGCACCTGCGGATCCTCGCGAGCTTCATAGAGATGATGTTCATGTGCAGTGGGGTTTTTAATGGTTGGTTATTTATTACTTACCTGGAGGCCCAGAGAATTTGGCATTTTGACAGAAGTAAGTGTGCAGTCAATCCCAGCGTTGTGTGCTGTTCTCATTGTGCTCTCCCTCTTGCCTGTTTTTCCATGTGGGGCATGCAAATGCTTTCCACTTCCTAGAAATCAAATCACCACTCCTCCCTATTTCTCTCTTATCCCCTTGTGATGAGAACATTGTATGTTTTGTTTTTTTTTTTTCCCCATGGATAGGAAAGCCAGGGAGAGCTTGGTACTGTGGTCTTTTGCACTAACAGCACTTCAGTGGCAATTCACTCTTTCCAGGGAATTATTCTAGATTTATTCACCACAAAGCATCCAACCATAACAACTCCGTAATTTTAAGGCCTAAGGAAAAAATGTAACAAGATGTTCAGAAATTTTGGTCTGGGATAATTGGGAGTTGTTTATATCCTTGTGCTGCTGATTATGTTGTCATATACCACCATTACTGGTGTCCTCAGGAACAGGATTATCATTGCTTGGAAACAAAGCCTCTATTTTAACCACTTAAATGCTGGTTCACATAGGTAATAAATGGGAGGACAAACACTCCCCTGCTGTTACTGGATCTGTCAGATGCTCGAAAGTCACAGTGCTGAGGGTTGAATAAACAGGTAGGTGGATAAGTGAAACATACTGAAACTATGAGGGCACTGCAGTTTTTCTTTAGAATATTTAGGGTTGTTCTCCCCACTGCACAGCCAAATACAGCTCCTGCGCTTCCTGGGACTGAAAATAACTTTCTGTGCATTCGGATCATACCACGCTTTCCAAGCTCTATTTTCCTTGGGGTTTATGCCCTCTAATAATTTGTGTGTGAATGTGGAATTCACATCTCTGGCTCACTGAAACTACCCATGAAGTCTGATGGATGCTGCCTGTAATGGAAATGTATTGTATAAGAGATGGGGCTTGACCGTACCGCTTCTCCTCAGGTTCCCTGTGACAGCTGGAACTGTATCCTGCTATCCCACTGGAAAGGAGTTTACTGAACGGGCTGGGGCTAAATACTCTTTACGCTACTTTGACAGTTAAAAAGAAGTGTAACTATAAATTGCATTTACACTCGTAAGACTTTTTTAGCTTTCCAGAGTGGCATTTAACAGCTTTCCTGAGAGGTTTGGGGGTGGTGGTGTTTTGTTTTCTTGTGTGTGTGTTTTGGTGGTGGTGGTAGTTTTTTAAAGGCCCTGTCAATAATATGAATAATAAGTTCTGATGGTTTGCATCTATTTCCATCTTCTTTGTGATTTTCAGCAGTCATTTCCCTCTGATTTCATGGGATCTGGGTCCTGGAAGGCAGTAAGTTAGATGTACTTTGTCAAGAGAAAGCATTGCCTGCATCCAGAATTATTATAACACTTAATTTAAAGTGCATCTTGATTTTTTTTTGGTGGGGAAAAGCCCTCAATAACTGTAGAGAGGAAAACAAGCCATTTCCTCAGCTTGAACCTGCATAAATTAGTGGCAAAGTGTTGATCCCTAAACTCGAAGTTTCTGAACCATAAAATCTGTTTATTTCACCCTATAAAAGAACATTTTAACTTCTATGTCTATTTGAGTTTAAAAGCTGTTAGAGAAGTGGGTGGGAAGAGAAGAAGCTTGAATCAGTAATTCAAGCTTGCAATACAATCTTCATCTGCTGCATAGCTTGCATAGAAATCCCCTTCAATGTGGATTTTCTGTGCTTGTAGCAGTCCCACCATACAGGAAATATACAGTATATAGTTCCAACATTATCCATAATTGTAGTAAAGCTTATAAAGCAACCCATTCCTCATGTATTCCTGGTGATCTGCAATAACTGGATATTTTTAAGTATGCATTTAAAGAAGGAAAAACATAATAGGAGCTGGCAGAAACTAGCATCTGCAGTGACTCTACAAAGGGAGTTGGGGGAAGGTCTTTATTAACATGCTTTTACTGTAGGAACAGCAACAGCTTTGATGGAAAACTTACCAACCTGTGTTTTCTTTATATCTCAATTTCAGGGTTTTTTATGTTTTCCTGTGCTGTTGACTGTGCTGGGACTAACACCAAGTCGATTGAGTACCTCCTTGGGTGGGCAGAACAAAAATCACAGGACCCTCAGGAGAAAGACAGCATGTGATGAGGAGGGACAGCTTTCACATGGGAGACAGGGCAGGGATGGAGGAAACCTGGCTCCTGCTGCAGCACCCTTTCCACTACCCTGAAGAACGCAGAGAGGGGCTTGTGCTGCTTCAGATGTGAGTGCTTGTCCTTTGTCCTAGCGTGAAGCACAGGGATGGAGGCTTCTTGCACAGGCTGTGATTCTCATTCACACATGCACATGCAGCCTTTTGCAAGCAGAAGCCCTGCTACAGCAGCCACCTCTGGTGAAAGGGAAGAGAGATTCAGATTCTCTCTCTGCAAAATGGGTAGAAAACCATCAACACTTTGACATGCTGTGCTTCACTGGAGCTGTGCAGGCCCTTTCTCTACTAACTATCCCTGAACTTGCAGGGATATTTGTTAAAAATAGTTCAAAGCGTAGCCGTGAGTTTCCTGGACTGTTCTCCTACCAGTTCTGTATTATTCGACTCACCATTCCTTTGAAAGTATTCATCCTTCCCCTCATAAAACTTAAACCAGCTCATTCCTTGGTCCAAGAGTTGACATCATTATGATGTTACATCCTATGTAATGGTGTGAGACCTGAAAAAGCATTCACAGCAAAACCACGCGGTGGATTGGATTTGCAGTGCCTCAGCCCTTGCCTGCACTCTGATCTCCCTCCCACCCTCTGCGTTTACTTGTACTTCCAAAACCTGTGTGGTTCCTGGAAGTACCCCACGGTAACACACACTGCTGAGGAGCTATCAAGGGTATTTTAAAAGGTTCCCATTTTTCTTTCCATGACCCCATTTGTTTTACAATGTTTGTGAGAGCAAAAGTGATTGTTTTACCAAATTAGGCTGTTTTCTTGCCAGGAACAGTGGCTGGGATCTTGTTGACAGATTTGGAAAAGATTATTCTTTCAGTACCTTTTGAATGAATTTTTTAAGGATGCCTGCCATGTACAGCTTCCAAACTCTGACCACATTTAACTGTTTATATATTATTCGGCGACAGGGACAAATTAGCACTTTTCATTTTCCTATCAAAATTAACACATCCCAAGTAGGTGTTTCAAGAGCTACAGATCTTGTATTTAGAAATGAATGTAAGAAAATACTTAAATATGCTGAACCCCAAATCTCAGCCCAAATAAAGTTTGGGAGTTTTGTTATTGTTTTCAGAGGCCTCAGAATTTTACCCATTTTGCTTACACTTTCGTTCTCTCATGTGTCTTTTATGTGATGATCTTTTCTTTTTGATGGAAAGCTCTCCTCACAGGCTGCTCTGAAACCCATGTCTCATCTCTTTGCTCGAGGGCTTCCTCATGGGCATGGCGGGGGGTGTTATTTGGTCGTTCCCACACACGCACCTTGCCCCATCCTTTCATGTGTAACTTGGCCTCTGGGTTGGTTTGTTCTTCCATTTTCCTCTGAAGCATCTGGAATTGGCCACAGATAGAAAGCTAATGGTCAGGATGCACAGGTGCTTCTGGTGGTAGTGAGAAGCTCCTGAAGCTGGTGTGTATTGCCCCTGGTCACATTAGCAGGGATTGCTGCAATTTGCTTCATTGCTGTGCCTCTCTCTAGTGAAGGACATAGTTTTTTCCCAAGGCACTGATGTTATTCAAGGCTTTTGCTCTTTTGTACTAAAATGTTTGTTCAGTTTGCTCAGAAGTCTGAGGTATTGGAGGTTCCTGGATGACTTTGTTTAGGGTGGGTGTTGGAGTTCAAGTTCTGATTTTAGCATCATGATTGCTGTGGTGGCAGGGGTGACATGATCCAGGCAGTGTGTCTAGCCATATGCTGCCATGGTATTAGGGGATGTGATGCTGCATAAGGCCATTTTTGCTGTCACATGAAATGACTCTTTTAATCATTTGTGCTCATTGAAGCTGCTATGCAATGTATGTGAAGATCCATATTCCTTCTACTAGTTTTGCTCCGTGCAGATATATTGCAGTAGCAGAAGAGAGAACAGGAATCTAAGTCAGTATGTCTGTGTATTTCACTTTTCTGTCTGAGAATATTAAGGCCAGATTCTCATTTACACTAAGCCCACTTGTAATATTCTGGCAACATAAAGATGCCTTAGCAGGAATGTAAATTAAAGCCTCTTTATACTTTTAATAGTGTTTGTAGTTTCACTTGGCTGCAGTACAGGAATGACACACATCTATACAAATGGCATTTGCCATCCTCTTGATGGCTGCTGATATTCCCTGTGCCTCTACTCCCTAACTAACTAAACCACGAGTCTGCTGCAGTCCCACCTTTCCAATCTCCTTAAAATGTGCTGTTTTCTTGAAACACCTAAACCAGGATTTAGTGTTAAATTGATTTTTCTGTTCTCCCTTCACCACATGATCTACCTTTATGGATCTCTACGAAATGCCCAGTTCTGCAATGCACAGACATTATTCTTACTATTGTGTTGCTTAAATTGGAGAGGAAGGTTCTTCATCTCAGCATGGTTGTACCATACGGAGCACCCTTTTCTTTTTTTGTGTTAAGAAAAAGAAAATCTCTTGGGAGAAAACCTTTATTATAGGGTCTTGGAGCAAGGAACTCACATATTTTATATTAAATCATTGCATCTTTTACATCTTCATTTTCGTCTCTAACCAATTAAGATCTTGTGTACCAGTGCCTCCTCTTTCAAATGGGAAGTATTGCCCTAGATAACCTTACAGGGACACAGCAAAAATTAAGAACATTAAAAAGCCCAGCAGTTTAAAGAGCAGAGTGAGGAACCTGAAGTACAAAGCTTGTAGACAGGCCGCATGTGAACTACAGAGCCTTAGGAAAAAATGTCGTATCAGCATCTACCTAATATATTTCAGAGAAAATACTGCTTTAGTAGTGCCTGAAAGAATGTTATAAGCATTTTGTTAGACCTGTGGTTATATTCTGACTGTAAGGTCGTGTGCTTTCACACATGTTCAACAGCGTAGGGGTCAGAAAAGCCATGAATAAAAAGGCTCCAAAAAGAACCCCAATTGTGTTTTTGTTTGTTTGTTTGGCTTGGGCGGGTGGGAGGGGTGTTAGTAATCTTTAGGAAGTGATGACTGCAAAGTGCACAGCCTTAAGACTGCCATAGAAACAAATGCAGTGCTGGTTTTCCTCATGGAAATCTGGAGCTCTCCAGTGGTTAAGTCCCTCATTCCTTCCTTTACAAGGTCATGAGAACTTGGTCCAAAACCTGTTTGTGGTCTAGGACTGACTGTTAGCTTGTCAAGACTCTCATTCCCTATTGATTCTAAGTAGAAGTATTACACATGGGGAGAATACAAGGAGAAGAAATATCTCTAGCGAACTAAAATGGCAGGGTTTAGAGCTGCTGAGGAGACTGAGATCTTAAAGTAACTTATGTAGGGAGAAAGCTTAAGGGTCTCAGTGCAGGTGAAATGGCATAAGGCTTATGAAATGCAAATATTTATAAGATTCTGTAATACAGTAAATGCATTCATAAAAACTAAGAGATGAATAGCCTCCCCGTGTATAATAAAGAATGTGACAGCACTCTGCAGACCTTCAGAGAGCATAGCATGTAGTGCAGCAGCATTCTGCAGAAAGCGCTTATCTCCTTTATGCTCTTAAGTCCTCCCTATATTCTTCCCATAGATGGTGCAAGTCTTCACTGCACCACTTTCTATCGAGGCCAGCTGTTCACTACTGCTTCCAAAACTCATCTGAAAGACTATTTTTCCGCATTTCTGGATTAAATACTCTTCCTATGTTGATAGGTGACTTTGGAGGGGTTTTCAGAGTGACCGATAAGAGAAAGCCCCTGTTATGGGGAGAGCTCACATGAGGAGCATTGTACAGCTGAATGGGGCTGTTAGGATTCAATCTGGTGCTGTCACTGAAGCTCGGCCGTCAGGGGCTGTTTCCTCATCACCCATCATAGCTGTTTGCTGAAGCATAAACTACCCCAACCCCAAACAAACCCATAACTCAAGGAGAAGGGCTGACGCTCCGCTGAGTACCGCCGCCCTCTGAGAGGGGAGCCGCTTGCCCAGGCAGGGCCCTAGAGCTCATTACCTGCCTGCTCGCAGCGCTGGCAGTGCCCTCGCCGCCGGGCCGGACCCGCTGACAGGGGATGATGGAGTGTGTGTGCCGGCGCTGTACGCGGCCGCGGGTCACTGCCTCGCAACGTGAGAACAACCCGGCCCGAGCGCTAATGGCTTTCAGGTGTGCAGGCCGGGGCCTGTCAGGGCAGTCAAGGAATTAGTGCTTGGCACAAGGCGCAGGTCTCCTGGCTGCCAAGTTAAACACAAATGGGGCCTCGTGTAAATAAACAAGGGCAAAGGGAGCTTTTACTCGCACTAGTTTGTGTACCGGGCTCGTACGCACGCATCGGGACCATCGCCTGCACACAGAGGCAGCGGCCCCCTCCGAGGGCAGCAAGGATGTGACAGTGGTGAAGGGGAGCTCCCAGCACCACTGCTCATTGACAGGCAGAGGGGACAAGGCTCCTGCCTTGCTGGAGCAGCCCTGTCTGCAGCACTGCTCTGTTCCTTGCTCCCTGTCTCATTTAGACAGACAAGAACTCACCCTGTGGGGTGCTGCCTTCCTTACCTTGGAAATGCTCCTCTGGATCCCGCAGGGCAGGTCTCCTTCCAGCCCACCACCCTTCCTGTTGTACACCCAGCCCTCTCCCCTGCACATCAAGATTAAATTGCTGCTTTGGTCTGGATTATGTTTTCCCGGCCAATATATTATGCCACCTCCACACTCCCTTCTCTGCCCCATCTGGCTTCCATCCTACCCCCATAAAGATTATTAATATAGCCTGTTTCCGAACGATTTATTAGCAGGGGCCAAACTGGTGCAATTTCCCATTTTAGTAGAGCACTGAAAATAATCCTGAGGAGTGTGCCCAGCTATAAAAATGTACTTACACTGTCATATTTGCAGTTTCAAACATGCACCACTTGATAGTCTCAAAAGTGCTGTTTAATTGGGTTTTATGGGTTCTAATTAATTATACCATGTAAAAAAATTACTTGTCCCATTACAGCTCTCTGTGGTTTACTCTGAAGAGCAATGTAATTTAGAGATAAATTGTCCTTCTCTCTCCTCCTGCTCCATCTTTTCCCAGCGAGTTTCAGAAAGGTTTAATTCTCCGTAAATCCATGAAGGAATCTGAGAGAAAGCTACATTTTGCCCAGGGACACGACTCTTCCCAGTACCCGTAAATGGCTTAGATTGTGACTCGGAATGGTTCCATGTTCCTTCTGCTGAATCAGGCTGGCGAAATCGTGAATAATCCTGCAAGTTTTCAAAGCTCAGGTCTGTGGTGGCTGTGATTTGCAAAGACCTGAACATGTTTGCAGCTCTGTATGCTGTGGATTATTTCCTCTGATTATAGAGAGGGAACACTAAAGGAGGCCGAGCATCTGTGCAGGGCTTTTTTTCTGGATGGAGGTCCAGGTTGAGATTTCTCTCCATAACTCTGTGTGAAAAGAGTCTGATAAAAGATCTGGCTACCTTTATAGACCTTTGGTGTGACTAGCAGCAGAGAAAACCTCTCAAGTTAACTTTCTGTGCTGTCTTGCAGAATCATGAAGCCTGGATTATTCAAACAAATTCTGGGGCTGACTTCTGGCTTTTAAATGCTTCCTGGAATGGACTTGGTGAAAAATGAGCAGCCAAGCAGGTACACTTGTGGTGTTTAAAATATACTCTTATATTACATCCATCACTGTAATAAATTTGGTCTCATGAGGCAAAATATGAAATATAGTAGAACTAAAGTAGACAAGCATTGTATCATAGTCTATGGCTTTATCTGGAAGCTGGGAAGTCGGAGTATCAATTCTTGAGAAAAGACAGAGCAAAGAACCTCTTTAATTTGCCTTTTATAGGTAAATGCTACTTATTTCAGAAACGTCACGTCACATTTGAAATAATGTAAAGCTTTTGAGTGCGACAGATACCCCCAAAACTACACCACCCAGAAACTACTATTACTCTTAGCACCAAAAGGTTACGATTCTAAATGTGACTGCCAGGAGGAGTAGTCAGTGGATCACAAAGTTAGTTAGTCATGCTTCACTAATTTGCTGCTTTTCTAAAAGAAATAAGCAACCTGTCAGTTGTTGGAAACTTGGACCATCCTGGGCATCCAGATCAGTCTGATTCCTATTCTGGAGCAGAAGCACTAAAAGCTGCCAACAAAAGGGAAAAAGAACCACCCAGAAACTACTATTACTCTTAGCACCAAAAGGTTACGATTCTAAATGTGACTGCCAGGAGGAGTAGTCAATGGATCACAAAGTTAGTTAGTCATGCTTCACT
>JAVHNF010013244.1:16378-26957 GCA_034783455.1 Micropsitta finschii
GAAAGTCAAAAACACAGTGCTGCACCAGCTACTAAGAAGAAGAAAAAATGACTGCTACTGCTGAACCCAGGACAGCTGGTTCTAGCCAAACAATGGAAGGAAGAAATGCAGTGAGAGGGTGATACCAAAGGGACTGCAATGCCGAGTGCCGGTACAGTGTATAGCAATTCAGTAAGGAACACTCTGTACCATAACACTTAGGAAAGCCAGGACACATCAAACAAAAAAGTGAAAACAGAAGCTTAACAAGTATAGCAGCACATATTGAGATGTGCATTCTTTTTTTTTTTTTTTAACCTAGACCTTTGTTAGCTTTAATAATTGATATAAAGTAGCAAATGACTCACTAATTGCACTTCAAATTGTAACCCAACCTGGAATCAATCACACATAGCATAACTTCTGTTCTTATTTGAAGCTAAATCCACCACAGTGCATGCAGTAGCCTAATAATTGCATTAGTCATAATCTGAAAGTATTTCCCACTTACTTGGTTCCAGTTTTGCTTGCTTTTCAAGCTGATCCTCATCCCTATTGCTAAAAAGATCTCTGAAATGTTAGTCCACAGAGCCTGCTGTGGGACCTGAAGAGCACTGTGGTACATTTCATGGTGTGATTCTTCCTCTTTCAGGGTCTAATTTTGCTCCAGTACCACTTCATCTCCTTTGCTCCAGCTCAAAGTCAAACAACTATCCTCAGGATTACACCAGATATTAGCAAGTACTCTGTAAAACTCTTAGTAATGGGTTAGATACACGAAGACCTGCCAGGTTTACGTATGTCATCTTTTGTTTTACAGCACAAAATCCAGGTTTTTATGTACCCTCCACATTGGACAGTCATCTGCTTGAGTCTCTCCCTTTTATGCCTGAGATGCACTTTTCAAAAAAATGAATACGGATCTTGCAAGCATTTTCTTGCAAGCAAGAATAAAACTCTGCTGCATGAATAAAACTCTGCTGCATCATGCCACAGATTAACCATCGAGTAGCTGTGGGGCAAACAAAAACGAAGACACAACGAAATGAAGTGAAGCAATAGAAAACTGGGATCACGTATACACAATGCAAGGTAAATTTTGACACTTAGGAACAACATGGGATGCTCGAGGAACAGCGAGATGGCATTTCAGAACTACCAAATGTTAACTCAATTTATCACCTTCTGCAAGATCCTCACTATAAAACAGACATGTTAGAGCCCACATTAAAGTAAACCACAACAGCATGGGGGGAAGGTTTAAGTTAAGTCCCAGCATAAGCAGCTGTATGGAGTGTTGTTTGGTTAAGACTCAGACACACCTTCTGAAGACCAAGACCCACACACAGTTACACCTAGCAGACTGCTCTACTGATATCATCTTGTGTTACTTTTCTCCACTGTGAATCTTTTGCCTACATCCTGCAGTGAAACAGATTCAATTAAAATCCGTCAGGTTTTCACCACTGATTTCCCTTCCCATACCCCAAAACTGCTGCCAGCAACTGAGTACTCAGATATTTAGTCTTTGGTTTTAATGCAGATCTGCACAAATACTTTTGTTGACTCTAGATTTTAACAAGTCCAGAGATACCCTGTAAAGACAGGAGACTTTTTAAGAGAAGGTTACCCTTTCTGAATGCAGTGTTAACCTGCTGGACATCTGTTTCTACACTGATTGTAACCATTTAACTTTCACCTTCCACTATGTTGTTGGGGTTTTTT
Source organism: Micropsitta finschii (assembly GCA_034783455.1). Lineage (NCBI taxonomy): Eukaryota > Metazoa > Chordata > Aves > Psittaciformes > Psittacidae > Micropsitta > Micropsitta finschii. The sequence continues at coordinate 18,083 of JAVHNF010013244.1, forward strand.
ATGCAGAAGCCAGATGACATCGTAACTTTCTATTTTGTCTTCTGTACAATTTGGTATTTTACCTCCTTTTCTATTTATTTCTCTCCACGCAAGCAAATACAGCAAGACAGAAAAGTGGCTCTGGACACTGTTTTATGTTGCATAGAATTGTTTCCAACTTCATTTTTGCCATTAAAAATGAGATGCTCTTTTGAACTTCAAGATTTCCTTCAAAATTCTTTACATTTGCAAGTCATCTCCTTAGCTTATCACCCTTTCTAAATCCAAACCTCCTGGGTGGAAAGTATTCAAAGACTGCCTAACTTCAAAGCACAAAAGGAGCCACATTGAATGCATGATTAGTCCCACTGAAATTAAAGTTAAGTACATGCAATTATTTGGATTTATAGATTAAAAAGAAGTAAAGTCAAACAAGTTCCTTTCCCAATTCCTCAATTTTTTGTTATTTTTAAGTTCTCGTGAAGCTTGAGATTGATTTCATGTGTAAAGATAGCTTTTCTTATGAAGATTTTTAAATACCTGCCTCATACAGTTATTTTTGTTCAATTCAAAGGCTGTCCTCAGACATCTTTGCACAAATCCCATTAACTTTAGTACATGTCTAAAGGCAGAATTTGAAACGTGTAAAGAACTGGGTCACTGGACAATGTTAACTCTGAAACGGAGAATTCTTTTCCGAGTTTTAAGAAGAGAAAAATACCCCTTCCCTCAGGTACTACGTAAACATCCCCTTTTGTGTGTAAGCAATAACAAACACTTGAAATTTTATAGGTTACATTTCATCCTTGCTCACTTAGGACTCTTCCCCTTACTACAGCTAATAGCCATTTAGTCCTTAACATAGTAACTGTAGCTGATGTGAGATCATCCAAGTACACCATCTCATGGGGCTGCCTCGCTGCACATTTCAGTGCCTTGCTCACCCCCAGCTTAAACCAGTAGCAGGCAACAACTTTTGGTGAAGGTCTCTTTTTCTGGTTCTCAGGAAAGCTGCTTTCACATGCTGGTCACACACACTAGCTCTTGCCTTGCCTCTATTTTGTATTTAATACTGGTAATAACATTTCCTTATCACATTTATAAAATACAGTCTAATCAGGTATGTGATCTACGAGCAGGAAATCAGTCCAGGTACAGGTGGGTTTGTTTGGTATTTTCACAAACTAATTCTACAATTATTGTGTCAGTAAACACCAGTGAAATAATAGTCTAAAAGGCTTCGGTCATCACAACTGTTCTCTGCATTAACACTTCAGATCTGTGCATACTGTTCTCATATTATTACATTATACATACTTGTTCCAGCACAAAGCCTGCATAGTACTTAAAATCAGAACATCCTAACCTAATGTGACCAGTCAGGAGATAAAAACGGACAAGCCAACATGCACCATTCATTGAGTTACCTGTGAGTTCCCTTTCCACAATCACTCTTCCCAGAAAGTTTAGATTTGCTGGAATCAAAAAACCAAAACTGAAGTTCAAGTTACATGCTAACAACACAGACTTTGCATTTCCAGTGATAACCTCACCCTTTAGATTTCCTTCTGCTCATGACTATGAGGACAGCCCACCAGAATGAGCACAAGGCTTGGAATTCTAATCCAGACTATGCTACTTGTCTGTGTGTGACCTCCAGCCAAGTGTTTCATTGAACTTACTCTCTGCACCTTGAAGCCTTTATGATTCCCTTAGCTCAGGAAAGCCAGTAACGTTCAAGAATACATGACAATGTCTTCAATATTTCTATGACGAGGTCTGCAGGAAAAATTATTTCCATCAGAGTCACAGATTAAAAAAACATCTTTCCATGCCAGTATTTTGTCCCAAGAAAGAGCACAATCATTGTTAATTATTTTAACTTTCATCAAGGTAACTCTAATTCCATGTTGCTTTTGGCACAGTTCAAGTCTCCACCTCTCACTGAGTATACTTCGAGACATAAATTTTCTCCCTTTTTATTCCATGAAGCCTAAAGACAGATGTCAATTTTTTTTTTCAAACCTCAGATGTTCTTTTCCTTGTTAAATTTATATCCTTGTACTGCAGGGCCAAAGCTCTCCCAATCCTCTGTATTCTAAATTAATCCATCAATCCCCTTTCCTCTGTGTTTTTGCCCTTGGCAAATCATTAGCCCAAGGGAGAACTCAACGGAAAAATTCCAAATTTCACTCAGACCACAGCTGAAAATATCTTCCTTCTGCCTCTGCAAGGGCTGCACTGAGATGCCATCCCTTGCCGATTTTCCTCTCCTTACTACATCTCCGGCTTCACTGCACAGCCACTACTCTTCACAGCACAGCCACTACTCTTCACAGCACAGCCACTACTCTTCACAGCTGTCCCTTCCCATCCCACTGTCTCCTCCAGCTGCCTCCCTCTGGGCTCTATTTGTACTCTTTGCTGTAGAAAATTTCAAATAAAAATGTTCTCCCATTAAGTCCTTGGACAAGTCTTAGATTTTCTAACTATTACCTTTTCACCCCTTCTTAAGGTCTGTGCTAGTATTTTAAGGGCACACGTGAGATGCAGCTAAACTCATCTGCTTTGAAACCTCTTGATTCTAGACATGAAAGCAGTAACAGACTCCTCAGATTTGTTTCTCCCTTCAATCCTTAACCACGAGATAAAAGTTTGTTACGAAAGCAGAGCTATGACTGGCTGTTCAAAAGTAAGGTGACACTTTAGCCAGAGGCTTCCAAAGAAGTATACAAAATGTAAGTTCAATTTGAACAAGCTGGACCTCTCACAACATGCAAAGTTATCAACGCACATGTGTTTTCTACTTCCATCTAATGCTGCAAATCACTCTTTTGAATGAAAGTTACTGTTTCACTTCAGTCCTGCAAATCTCCTGATCCTACTGCCTTTTGCCAACATTCCCTCATAGGCTGTTTCAGCACAGCATGTTGTGTACTGCTTTCTTTGGCAAAGAGCTGCCCCGTCAACAGCCTTTCATCTTTACAGCCTATATAAAATCATTTCTGAAAAGTGTAAAAAAGTGATATTAAATATGATTGCCGTGGATTTATATGTTGAAAGGCACTTAACCAAGAAAACCTGGCAGACATTTTGAAGCACTCACACGAAGATACCAGCCACTTGAATGCTGATGCAAAACCACAAAGGTTCTATGGAACACACATCCAAAGCCAGAAAAACCCACCCGGTTCAACCCATCCTCCTCATACCTAAAGCTTTTGGCTCGCTAGCACTTCTTTGAAGAGTCTGGTGAACAACAGGACCGGGAGCTCACTTCACCACAGTGCGCACCTGCTCTAGAACAGCCACATGTCCGGGATTAGGCACAATTAACACAGCTGAAAGCTAACTGGAACCCTTTTGTCTTCCTTTCTAGAAGAGAAAGATGGAGAACATTGAAAACTGTATTCCTTGTGTAGCCCAACCCACCTAAACACACCACAAAGCTGACTCGATTTTAATGTCTTCAGCCAACCACTGAGGATTCCATGCGGAGAACAGCTACTCACATGGAAACGCTACTCCTCAATTCAATTTAGGAGAATACTCTCCTTCAGCACGGCTTTGGATTGTGCATTGGGATATAAAAACCATCAGGAACATACCCTGCCTGGGTATGGGATGCTCAGGCCTCGCCTCACCGCAGCCTTGCCCCATCTCTCCCCGGGCTCGGGGTTGCACCCCAGGCCCAGTCCCGCTCCTCCGGCCGGCGGGGACGGGTTTGCCTCTGGTGAGCGTTTGCACTCACGGCCCTGGATCCCTGCCAGAGGGACTGGATGTGGGTGCTCGTGTGTGTGCACACGAACAGTGTCCGTTGATGTGCCCCGGGGCGGCGGCGGCTCCTCCCCACAGACACACACCTGCCTCCCGCCGCGCCGCCAGGCCCAGCCGCCCCTCAGCCCTAGCGCGCCGCTTACGCATTCGGCGGCCGACACGCTAGCACCTACGACTTTTGCGCAACGGGAGCCCTCTCAGGTGCAGCGCCCGCGTTGACGACATTACGGAAAATTCGTAAGAAACACCAACCTCTTTGAGGGGCTTTACGCAAGTGACGTTCCTAGGAGCAAGCCTGGCCGCTCCTAACCCGCGTAGCAGCGGGAGCTCTCTGAACGGCCAAGAGCCCTCGACCGCGAGCGGCGGGTGGGATTACGCAGTTAACGTAAGGAGTAGCGGCCCCAGGTAGGAAACCGGACGGGATGAGCCAAGCAGCTTTACGTCAATTCCGTAAGGCTACGCTGGCCTGTCGCGAGTAGGGAGGAAACGGCCGGTTCCGCGCCGCTACGGAATTGGCGCGGCGGGCAGGCATCCACCCTACGCAGTCGGCGTAAGGCTCTCTCTCAGGTGCAGGGAGGGGGCGGGCCCACGTTGCCCGGCAGCCCCAGCCTATGGGGGCGCGGGGCGCTGTCACGTGCCCGAGCCCCGCTCGCCGCTGCGGAGCCGGAGAAGCCAGGACGGGGCCGCGGAGCCGGGACGGGGCCGCGCCGGAGGCAGCGCCGGAGCCGGCGGCGGGCGGGGTGAGGCGGGCGAGCAGCGGGGTGAGGAGAGGGGAAGGGCTCGGTGCGGCGTCCCCAAGGGGAGGCGGTAGCCGCTCCTCCCACTGCACCGGGCACTGCGGGCAGGAGGCAAGGGCAGGACACAGGGGGGAGGGGAGGCGCTGCCTGGGGGGCGGTGCGCGGTGGCGGCTGCGGGGGTCTCGGTGCCCGGAGGGGCAGCGCAGCCCCGGAGGTGGGGGGGTGTGAGGAGATGGGGGGCTCGGTACGCGCGTGCAGCCGCCGCCCGCCCTTCCGCCGGCTGCGCGGCGCGTACCTGGGCGCGGGGGGCGGAGCCGCGGGCGGTCGGTGCCGCGGGGCGGGGGCCGGGTACCGGGACTGGCCCCTGTGTGCGCTGATAGGGGGGATTCTGCTACGTCTTTGACAGCCCGCGGTCCCCCCCTCGCCGGGGCAGGGTGCTGTGAGGGGGCACGAAGTTCGCGGGAGGAGCTGTAGCCTCGGTACCTGTGCGGGGTCCCTGGTGCTGCGGGAAGGACTGGCTGCGGCTCGGTCCCGGTTGTCTCCTTCATCGTGAGTTTGCGTTGCGCTGGGGTTTGTTAATCGTTAACCCACTGGTTTTTGTGGAGGTGAGAACTTGAGGAACCGTGGAGTCACAGGCAGGCTGCTGAGGAGAGCGAAACACAAGGTTTGAATCAAAGCAAGAATATGCATTATCTAGCTAAACGTCTTATTATTTATTTAGGTGGCTCTGAAAATGGTGCCATGTGGTTTACAGAAAGTAAGAAGAAAATGTCCTGCTCCAAGCAGCTCACAGAACACAGCAGTACAAAAACTTCTCAACTGGGGGGTCCTGGATGTGTCTGAATTGTGTTTTTTCTTCAGCTCTTTGTTAACATTTTCAGCAAGTTTTATCATACTTTGTCCTGAAAACTTAGGAATTCTAAGTGCTGTTAAAGTAAAGGAAAACCTATGTAGGCAGTGGAAGGTGTTCTGCTTGTGCCAGGGGAGTTGAAACCAGATGGTATTTAAGGTCCCTTCCAAACCAAACCGTCCTGTGATTGTGCTTGCTGTAAGGAACATACAGTATTTCAAATCTCCAGCTCCAAAAAATGTTTATGCAATTTTAACTTAAACTAAAATAGCTGGGCTATTGAAATGAAAATAGCTAGGAAGTTTAACTTCAATTAAAATAGCCAGGCTATTGAACTTAAATTAAAATAGCTGTGTGTTTTAGTGAGCATCTGAAACCTGGCCTTCTAGGGTAAAGACAGAAAATTAAGATGAATTCCTTCATTCATGGAAGGAATGGAGGAGCAGGGATTGCTCGCAGAACATGCTCTTGTTAAAAATATGGTAACCATTTTTTGAGAGACCCAAAGGAAGCAACAGTGGAGGCATAGAGAGCCTGATGTTTGCAGGAAGGAAGAAAAGAGGATGGAATAGTGCTGTCTGTCCTTGAGGGGAGGCCTTGAAAACCAAGCTTTTGGACCATGAAAGGAGGAAGGCTGGAGAGTGTATCCATAGAGGTTGTATTGTTGTATTCCTTCATTTGCACAAGGTCATTTCTCATGGTCTCTGAAAAGCAAACTGTTTTCCAAGAATTTCAATGTTCCACCTCCTAGATGGGCCATCCAGCATTTGTAAAAGCTGGGTTGTAGCTATTTCCTGACAGTGTAGGGAGGAAGAAGAAATTTGTGTCAGCAGATGGCAGCTGGCTGTAGCTTCTACTAAATTCCTGGTCATTTTTAGGAAGTTGGACTTGCCTCTGGAAGTTCTTGGCATGTGTCATTTTCTTCTCTCTGGAATTTTCCAATCATTTTCCTCTGCTTCATGTTGGTATAGAATGGAGGGAGAGGATGGGGAAAAGAGTGGGTAAGGATTGCTAATAGTTGGGGTTTAATATTTTCTGTTTCTCAGAATGCTGACATTGACAGTGCAAGTCTGGTGCTGCTTTGGCATTTGTAGTAAAATCCTTAGTCCTTGCTAATTCTCCTACTCCTGTTTTTATAAAGGGGTTTTATTTGCAAAGGCTGTTCATCCAAACTGATCATTATTATTAAACTGCTTATAATATTGTTGGCTCTCCACAAAAAAGGTTCTGATGAGGTGCCAGTTCTTGCTCCAAGTGATCGACAGGCTAAATGCAAGGTAGAAATCTAGGACTTAATTTCTCTCTAGAAACACCTGTGTGTGGAGTGCTGGGGGGGAGCCCCAGCTGCGACCTGCTGTGAATGTGTTGCTGAAGAAGTGACCAAATCCAGCCTCGCTGTTTGTCCTGGAAGAAGGTATTTCAGACACGGTTGATTTCATACAAAATGAATGGTTCAGAAGCAAATGAGAAGAAAGAGTAAGCAGGAAAAGTAGTTTAAACTCCGGTGGATATGCAGATTTTGGTGACCCTTGTTTCTGACTTGAAAGCAGTTTTTTTCCATGGGTAACATGATGCTTAAAGTTGCACAGCTCTCTCCTTTTGAAGCCCCTCAGTGAGTGTTCATCAAAGGCCTGTGGGTGGACTGAGATACTATTTTTTTTTCTGTTTGAACTGTGAAATCCTGTTTGGAAATTAAGGAAAAGGAATCCAAGTCACTTCATGTTGTGAAAAACCTCACTGTAGAATGGTAAAAGCTGAGCTTTTTTCCACGTTGCTTTGGAAGCAGTTGAACTTTGTAACTTGGCATGTAAATAGAGCTCTTTGAAGAGCACATCCACGGCTGGAAAGAGGAAAGAGGGAAATGCCTGGCTGGTTAACAAGCTTTTGAGTGTGTAAAAAGCCACTGTGAGCGTGTTTGTTGAAGTGTCTGTTAAAACATACAAGAAGTTTGCAGAGCCCTTCTCTGGGTTGTGGTGATGTATGTACACCTAGAAGTGACCAACATGTCCAAGTGTCAATATGGAAGAGTAAAAAAAAGGTGGCAGTTTGTGTGTTTCTACAGCCAGGGCTGGGGAGAGCACTGGGGCAGCTGAGAGGAAGGTACCTGGGAATGCATCAGTAAGAATGCAGAGGTTCAATCTGCACCTCACCAGTCTCAGTTCTTGGTGAGTTAGGATTCATGGTACACATGGAAATGCCAACAGAGGACTTCAGCACAGCATTTTTGATTTGTGCAGCTTGCTTTGTGTCGAGGTTGGGGGAGGGAAGACTTTTCTGTTCTGACAACATATCCACAAGGAGCACTTGGCTGATGTGGTGTCCTGGATTTGCTATAAACTGAGCACTATTGGCAAGTAAAGATGGCTTTGCTGCTGCTGTATAGGCTGCAGTGCTGAAATCAAAAGGAAAATTCCTGTTTAAAGCAGCATGAAAACCGGTTACAGATTCAAATAGCAGAAAAATACAAGTCTCAAACACGTCTGTAGAAATCCCAGTTTGAATACATTGGTTGTCTTTGCAGCATGATTTGACAAATAGAAACTTTGTACTTCTTATTTAGGGGAACAGAAGCCTTGAGCTGTTATTTTGTATTAAAAGTGATAATTGATACAAGCTACAAGCCCAGAGACAATATTTTTTCAGTTGTGCTTCTGCATTTCTTGGCACTTGTGTAGTTTTTCCTTCTTATGTGCAAGCCTTTCACTGAGCAATGATGACAGAAAGCAGTGGCACATACACTGTGTCAGCTCACAGAGGGATAGTGTTTCTAGTTAAGTTTGCTGAAAACCTTAATTCATGTCCTTTTAAAAAAAAAACATGCAGAGGGGTCTTAGGAATGGTATGGGTGGGTTAGCATCAACTTCTTGCGCTTTGGCTTTTGGGGCTTTATTTTTGTAGCTAAAACAGCTTATGTTTCTGGTCATCTCACTCTAAGCACCATGGGTTGGAAGAGGACAGAGAATTCTTGGACCCTGTTCCATGCTGGTCTGTTGTCTTCATACTTTTGCTCCTCAATGCATACACTGACCTTTCTGTTAATTCCCTGTGTGGTACTGGAATGTGGACAAGGTGCTGGGTATAGGAGAAGTGTAAGAAAAGATTCAGGGTATGTCATCAGTTCTGCTGTTACTAAAAGGTATGTGAAGCATGGTACTGGGCTCCTTTTCTTCTTCTTTCTATGCTGCTAAAACCAGGAATGCTGGGACTAACGCACTGTGGATTTTCGATGCAGCTGTATGGGGTTGCTGTATTTCTGGGCCCCTGCACCTTTGCTGATGGGCTTCTCAAGTAATGGAGGCCATAGATTATTAAACCCTGTGTCCTTGTTCTTTTACTTCATTGATTTTTCTGTAACTATGCAAAATTTTATAGTTTTTGGACTAAAATATTTTCAAAACATGCTGATAAATTAAAGGTGCAAATGGATTCTTTGCTACTGGGGGGGGCCTGAGGCACTGGCACAGGCTGCCCAGAGAAGCTGTGGCTGCCCCATCCCTGGCAGTGCTCAAGGCCAGGTTGGACACAGGGGCTT
>JAVHNF010013244.1:27057-38585 GCA_034783455.1 Micropsitta finschii
CCCCATCCCTGGCAGTGCTCAAGGCCAGGTTGGACACAGGGGCTTGGAGCAAGCTGCTCTAGTGGAAGGTGTCCCTGCCTGTGGCAAGGGATTGGAACTGGATGAGCTTTAAGGTCCCTTCTATGATTCTATGATGTGAAAGAGGAATAATCCTATGAAATCTAACTGCTAACTCATTTTAGGGGATCTCTTGGATTGTGGAAATTCAAGTGATCCTACTACATGGGTTGCTTTGCATTAGTTCTCTTATGTTGTGGTTTGGTACACTATTTAAGAGCCTCAAGATGCTACTCGTGATTGACTTAACAAAATGTAAATTATGTGCTGTTTTACTAGGGCCTAATTTATCTGTCCTAAGGTTTGTGTACCAATAGCACTAAGCCCTTCTAACAATGTTTCTCTTTCATGTAATGTCTACATACAGGAATTAAATTACCCTTAATTGCATGCTTAAAAATAAAGTATGATTGGGGTGTGTCTGGCTATCACAGCAAATTAAATTGTGCTGCTGCTTGTTGGTTTTGTGCATTTACTCTAAATTGATTTTATTGAAAAATTATATGTTTGAATATTGGCTGGGAGGAACACTCTTACTAGTAGGTAACCATGAGATATCCCAGAACTTGAAGAAATCTTGGAAAACAGAACTGATTAACATTTTCAGACCTTAAACTCTGATGTGGTTAGTGCTGGAGAAGTGAAATGATGATTGAAGCAGAACCTATCATTTGGCTTGACAGTAGATGAACTCGGTGTTGAGAAAGTGATGCTGCATCTTAGAAATTGTCCCTCAGTAGGAGCAGAAAAGAACATTTTGGTTTTAGAGGCCTTTATTTTGCTATTTCCTCTGATTCTTGGGAGGGGGGGAGGCACTTCCACTAAACACATTTCTTGTTTGACTTGTAATACTGCAAATTCAAGTGCTAGCAGGATGATTTAAGTATGAAGCCCTAAAGCATCTTTAGTATTACAGGTATGATGTTACATGTGGGTATTTGACTGATTATGACCCTAAACAAAATCTGCCCCTATCCTGGTTCTCCCCTGGCAGTTCCTGCCTTCCTGGAAAAGCACCAACAGGCTGCAGGTGTGGGTGATGCCCAGGCACATGAGCTCTTTGAAGCTGGTTTGGAACAAGTGTTGTGTGTTTTTAGCAATGAGCTTTGGCAAAACAGCCACAGTAGAGGCTGAGGAGACTCCAGGCTTGGGAGCAGCATCTTTCTGAGCATGCAGTACTGCTGACTTCCTCCAGGAAGATCTTGCCACAAAATGGTTTATCCTAGTGCCAATGACACTGTGAAATTGATAGACCTGTTTTTATTTTAGATTTTAAAGGGTTCTGTAACAGTGGATTGTGATAAGTCATGGTCAATATTGGAGGGGAGGCATAATAAAATCATTACTTGTTGCAGGGTATTGGGTGGCTTTGTTTGTTGTTATGGTGTAGCAGCCAAAGCCTTGTTAGTGAGATCCTGTTTAACCCTTTCCATAAACATGCTTTCTCTCTTGAGTGTCCTTCTATTTGCTATTTAAAGAGAGTGTACAAAATTCAGTTGCAAACAAGCAACATGCTGCACCCAGCTGGATTTAGTTGCTATTGCTGAAATAGGTGGTGACCTTAAAATTACTAGTGGTACACACCTGGATAAAGAAGTTAAATGGTCTTTTTACAGCCTTCTTAGCAGAACATGGAGTGGCCGTACTAGACGTATTACCTGGAGTCTAGGTTAAAGCCTACAGTTAAGACTGTACAAATCAGGGCATTTAAAAAACAAATTACCAGTTGTATTAAAAAAAGGGCATTTGAGTTCTCTGTCCTGTGGGAGGCAACTGGCAAGAATGAAGCCAGTGCTGTGCTTCTGTTACAGTATGTAGCATGATCATAAAGGGTCCAATGGTGTAACCTGCTAGAGATAAGGTGAATGGGATTGGGTTGTGGATGCTTTTGTTAACCATAGAAACAAATAACCTGTTGTTAGTCAGCACTTTCAGATCCACTGATATTTAGTGGATTTTGGAGTTGGATTTAAATAGCAGCTGTTTATGTGGTGGTAATTACCCTGTCCAAGCCTGGTTGTGGTGCACTGGTGTAGCCCGGAGCTGGTGGGGAGTGGTAGTAGCAGTAAGCACAGCCAGCACAGCTGGTTTTTCCAGCTATGCTGCGAGATGTTCTGATAGGTGTGTGGCTGATGCTGCATCTGGGTGAGGACATCAGTTCTCCTGTGTGAAGACAAGAAGAAAAATTAGTCATTTATTCTGATTTTTTGATATTTCTGTGCTGAAGGGGCAGCTCTTTGCATATGGAAACCTGCTCTTTTTCTGCGGTTACAGGGTGCTGTAGTCTGCTCTCTGGCCCTCTGTGTGCTTAGCACTTTTCCCCTGATCTACTTTGCTTTATTTCTGTATGTATAATGCAACAATTTTTTAGTATTTTGCTTTATTGGAAGGGGCAGCTGTAGATGTACAGCTCTAGGTGTGATGTTGGGGAGTGAAGTACTGGAGAATACATACAGTCACTGGAAAGCTGGGGGCTGTGGTATGATGGGACAAGTAGGGAGCATATTGCTCCAAGTAAAATAGGTGAAGTCCTGTAGAGAACGATATGGAAGACCATGAAGTGTTTGTAGAGAAAATTGAGGATTGGAAGGTACCCATAAAAATCTGGGAAGTGTTTAGCCCCATAGTATCATATACTGTGTTAGTTATGCACCCCAGAGCCAAGCCTGGACTGACTTTAGAGTAAATTAGTAAGAAATTTCAAGTTGGATTGTATTTTATTGTAGAGATGGGTTCTTGAATCTGACTGCCTAATTCTTTTCTTTGTTTCTGTTTATATAGAGACATGAAAGCTGTGCCTAGGTAGGGGTCTTTTAATGAGCAATACTTCAGATGGATGTTAGTTGTAACTCCTCACCCTGAAACTAAGAGAAAGAAAAGCCTCCGTTCTTGGCTTCTATTGTTCCTTTCCTGAACAGTAAGTACACTGAGAACTGGAGTTCCTCCCCCCATAGGTAACCTAGACAGAAATCCTACCTGGGAACCTCTTTGGAGCTGGGTATCTGCTGGAATTATTTTGTAAATGCATATAGTATAGAGACTTAGATTAGATTTCTACTCCTGTTCCACTGCCAATCCTAATCTCTTTCCCTTTACTCTGATAGCTGGTTTAACTCAGCAGAAGATGAGAGGAAAACAGAAATGCCCAAGAACTGATTTCTCCCCATCTCTGCTTTGAAGAACACCTTTTCCATGTCACAGATTCTTAGTGACTGTCATCTTTTCAGAGAGCTCAAAGTATTTGATAAGCAGCTATTCAGTGTCCTAATGTTTCATGATCTCTTGATTTGATGTCTAGATAATTGGATTTAACAAATAGATTAGGACTTCTTTGGTTACCCGGTCACGCTGTCCAAGTCTTAAGTCATACTCAGACTTAATTTGTTTCTTTAAATTAATCAGCTGTGCCATTTGGATGACCTTAAAGAGTGTATCACCGGGCTTCAAATGCAGCGCTTATGGATGGCAACTGGGGATGTTATGTCACAGTCAAGCCCGGAATAATTGTGAGCACTCCTTCTAAAACTGGAAACTAGTAAAAAGCCCAGTGGGAGATGTCTTCAATGCCAGGTACAGGGTAACACTGTGGTCCAGTGAAAAAGGTCTAGTGATTAAACTGAAAGTATTGATTAAGGGAACATTTGGCCTCTCTTCAGATTCTGCCACTGATTTACCCCAAAATTCCATTTCTTTCTGTCTGATTTTTCACCTATAAAGGCCTGAAATGCTTTTCTCTGTTACACAAACTGTTATTTTGAAACCAGTAACAAATGTGCTCTGGTAAATATGGTGACAAGTGTTCTAGAAAAGCCAGAAAGAAAGGCAAATACTGGGAAAGTGGGGGGAGAGACAAAGCTGGTAACTTCTCCGCTTCTGGTGGGTGAGGGTGAAATTGGTGACTGCCAAAAATATGAGCTCAGACAAGTAGCTTGTTCTGCTCTGAGCCCACATCTGTACACACCTCCTCATCTCTACAGATGGCCAGGAGGCTGAAGAGAGAACACAGTTGTCTAAATTTGTGTAAGAGAAAAGAATCATGACTCCCACCTAGGAGGTGAACAAGAACCTCCTGTAACTGGGGTATTTTTGACAATTCAAAGAATTTGTTTGAATTTTCAGTCTTAGCAAATGATGTGAGACCTGACACTGTAGTTGCGAAATAAATACACATATATATATTTTTAATGCTACTTTGTATTACAAGATGGTTGGCTGGAACTGTACTCTTTATTCCTTCAAAGCTGGCCTGCTAAGGAATGAATTTGATGTAGAAGTCTCCTTTGCATGCTTATGCTTTACCAACTTACACCATACTTTTCCACTTCAGATTTCATACTGTTGCACGGTTTAGAAAAAACAGCTGTCACTGTCTCAGCAGTGATGGTACTGTTGGAATCAGTTGTGATAAAAGGCATAAAAATAAAATCAAAATATTTTTGTCTTTGTGTCTTTTCTACTAACATTCCGTGTGGGTATAAGATTGTCTTTTGCAGGTTGATTATTTCCAGGCAGTCTGCTTTATCTTTCAGTCATTTTCCTCTTTGTTAGCTCATGAGATAAAGGATTTTGTCTACAGCAGGTAGCTGGGAGTCAGCATTACATAAGTAGTGAACTCTTGACCAGAAATCTCTTTTTGTGGATGTGACCTCATGTAATAAACCATAATAAGAGCAGTTTACAAAGTACATACTTGACAGATCTCTGATTAACCCCTGTTCTTTGCACACTGGGGTTGAATACTGAATGTTCCTGATTTGGTACTGTGTATATTTGCTTCCCTCCAGACCGAACACTGAAGAACCTGAAACTGGAGACTTCCTGACCCTTTTAAAAACAAACGAGCAGTGTTGTTTAACTTCTTGCTATGGGTCAGGAGAATGAGCTTCATGCCAAGTTTCAGTGTGAAACGAAGTATGACTGCAGAGTTAAGGAAAAGCTCTTGGAAAGAGCGCTTATATGGGACTACTTATAAAGCTGCAACTGTTGAGGCACTGTGACTTATAAGAGCAGATTCTGAAAAGGGACATGGGATGTGGCTGCTCCAAACATTCTTCAATAAGTTCCTGTTCTTAGCTGAAGAACTTACCAGTGCATAGGTGCAATGTTTTGTGTTCCTTAATGGAACACAGAATCCGTAATGGATTCTGTGTTAGTATTAAAATAATCACATTACAGATGGATCTGCTTTTTTTGTGTAGTTGGGTGGTAGCATGCCTCTGGTCTGGCTCCTGCCGAGATGCTTCCAAGTGTGCTTTTAGTAATGCAACATGAGCACAGTAGCACTGTCATAACAGCATTCCACCCTCAGTGAGAACTTGCAGGAGCACCATACAAAGATGCAGTTGGCCTCTCCTTTACAGGAGAGGTCATCCTTCCAGCCCCATATCTACAAAACTTCTGATGGCTGGGTCAAGTTCCATAACATTTTGGAGGGGAAAAGTGTGCTGAAAGAATATTATGGCTAAAGAGGATTCAGAAGAGTTTGCAGAGAAACAGGCAAATAAGCTAAGCTGACTGGGATCAATTAATTGCCCAGTGAGGTAGAGGGATTCCAGCTGAAACTGTCAAATGTTCCTTCAGCATTTGGCGTATCTATTTACTGATGCTTCTGCAGTTACTGCAGGGTTTGAATATCATTGTACTGGTGCTTCTGCAGTTGCTGTAGAAAGTGTTGGCTCAGGCTGTCTCCTTGCAGTTCTCCTTCAGAGGAAGAACTGCTAGAGGAGAGCTTGTCTGAGTATGGGACTCAGTGGCATGTTTGTTTTCTTTCATAGTGTGATGTGTAATCTTGAATATAAATCCCTTGGCTAGCTTCTTTTGCTAGTAAATGTCTGATCTGTATGTGCTCCTTGCAGTAACGGAGTTCTCTTGTGCCAGAAGAACAGAGACTTGCTTTCTGTGTGCACTGGGCACCACTGATTTGCAGTAGTCAGCTGGTTTTCTTGCCAGTTTTAGCAGGTGCACCTTGTCTCAATGAGTTCTCTTTACCCACATCACACAGTACAGTAGCAAGTCTCATGCTCAGTACACAAAAGATTGACTTCTGGCTGAGAGTACAGGGATTTGATGTACTTCCCCTCACTTGCCTTTGCCTTGCTCCATTTCCATTATCTGTGTTCCTTGTGTTGCTGTTGGACTAGATGATCATTGTAGGTCCCTTCCAGCCGAAAGTACGCTATTCTAACAAGGTCTGGAATGTCTCCTGTTGCTGTACAGGAGGCAACACTGCTTGCCTGGACATCCAAATATCCAGGATGCATGAAGCCCAAGGGAAGTAGTATGTGTTTGCTAAGAGAAGATTGGGTTAGAAGTAGGAAAAAGTAGCATCAATAGAGATGAAAAGTGGCCATTTGGCAGAGTTGGGCTTGTTGGAGGGATCATCCTATTGAAGTACACAGTCTGTAGGTCTCCTTGATGTCAGATGAAAGTAGCCATCCCAAATGAACTCAGAGAAATTATAAACTGCAATTAGATGGCTGGAGCTTAGTGTGAGGCAGATTGAAGAGATACTGTTTGAGGTGTGTGACTGGGGTCCAGGCAGGGGAAGCGATGACACACGTGTACTCCTGGTCATACAGGAGTTACCAGTCCATTTTCTGATTTTTAAGAGATGCTGTCCATCCTCTTGGATTGTTTTGGGGTGGTTTAGATAGCTGCCTAGTATCCAGTGTGAAGACTTGGGTTTATGGGTTGTTTTTTGTTTATTTGAAGAGAGAGAGAAGAATGAACACCCCTATCCTCCATAGCTTGCTCCTATGGTGTGTAGAGCAAGCGGCAAAGAAGCACCAAGCAGCAAAGACAGCTACCTTTGGTTTTTAATTCAACCCCCCAAAATATGCTACAATTTAGTGTCCAGAGCGAGCTGCTCAATGGTAAGGAGTAGGCTGCTTTATAGAGTGGGGCTGCAAAGCTTCCCCTTATCTTGTAGAATGGTTCAGGTCCTTTGCTAGTGTCCTGAAATGCTCTTATTTTTCTGGCTTCAGTTCTTCGAGAGAACAGACTCTGTGTGTCCTGCTGCCTAGCAAAAAAGGGACTCCATTGTCCTCTTTGGAAAAAGACACATAAGGATCCTGAGTCCATGTCCGTTCGACTTACAAAAGAATTGAGTGCTCAGAAAAATTTGATGCCTGAAAATAGGCCACATTCTGAATTAGATTCCTGAGTCTCATCACACCATATTCAGATATTGAATTGCTAATTTGAATCTCATGAATCTACAGGTAATTGTTGTCAAGCATTTGCTATGACAGTTTGCCAAGCTGACCTGTGGAGGAGTACTGTTGTCCTGTGAGGCAGAGATTGAATAGCAAAAGCCAGCAGTGCAGTGCCTGTTCAAATTAAATAATCCTAAGTAAAGGGTGGAAAGGTAGAAAGGAGGGGAGGGGGCATGCTCCACGCTTAGTGTGTACAGTAAATGAAAACTGAACTGCTTTTCCAAGTCCTACCACTCCTTTACTATGGCACTGGGCAAGTCTCTTAAGTTATTGGGCAACAGGGTCTCTTCTAAATGCAGACAGCATAACATTTACAGCTATTACAGCAATTGGAGAATTGATGTTTACGAAGTGTTGTGAAATTCTTGTGCATGTAGCTAAGGTCTGATAACTTTTTGCTAATAAAAGCACTTTGAAGCTTGATAATGCAATCAAAATGGAAGAGACTGAGTAATGTATTTAGTCTCTGCTATTTAGTCCAGCCTGAAGATTGCTATCTCCTGCAGGTCAGCAATGGAATGTTGGGTAGTACTGCCTGCTTACTGGTCTACAGTGAAGTAGTTTCCCAGATTTCTCTGGTCTGTAACCTCTGAGCTGGTTCATTCAAGTTGTTGTTCATGGTGTTGCAAATAACCTTGATCTCTTGAGTAGCTGCAGAGACAATGGTAGTGAACTTGGAGGGACTACCAGTTGTTTCCACAGAACAGCCTGGTGACACCTGCATGTATTGGTGAGTATCTGGTTGCAGGATTGAAGAGTGGGATCAGAGAGTCTAGAAATATGATATATTCTCCTCATGGTGAATGGAAAAATTTACCACAACCACTTTGAATTAATACAGTTATGTAAGTGGTGGTATTAAGCAAACTACACTTATTCTCCAATGGAGATAACTGATTCCTCTATTAGCTTTTAATTTTCATGGCGGTATTCCAAGGGGAAAAAACACTACTTAAGTTTTGTTCTTAGCCCAGAGATAAATGGAATGTCTCTGTCACTTGTCTGAAACCATGTGTTGAAAGGCATGATATTTTTTCCTAACAGTTTTGCAGAGTAATAGGGCAGAATATGATTTGGATTACAGAAGACACATGCTGGGTCAGTTTAAAGTCTGCCAAGTTCTAATTTGTGATTTCTAGAAAATTTAGAACAGAAACATCTGAGTGCCTGCAGAAATCATCATTCTAAATTTAACTTCTGGATTTTGTCTTGGTAAAGCATGAAACTCTCTGGTAGGATTTGCCCACTGAATTTTAGGGATAGGTTTTTTTGTGTTGAGGGTTCTGCACTGGTGGCTCTGAAGTTCTTTCCCTAGTCCTTCAAAGTGTGAGTTCTAATGCTTTAGAGCAAGATGCTATGTGAGAAGTGTTAGCCAGGTTTAATTACTTCCTTTTTGTTCCTCTCAAAACAAGTAAAAAGCCTTTGGAAGAACATTCTTTCACCTTGGTGTTGTTTTCTTTAATGTATTTCTGCAGTTAATTAATGATGAACTAACTTGTCAAGTTAGTTCTGACTGGCCTCTGAACACTGTGGTGCAGCAAGCGTAGGAGTTGCCAAATATCACTGACAAGCCCGAAACAGAGACTTTTGTCTCACAGCAGAGGAGCCATGCAGAGAGAATAGAAGAACTTGTAAAACAGCAGAAGTGCGTGCTTTCAGTGCACAAAGCAACACATCTTGGTACTTCTTTTTTTAAGATATTTTTTCTCATTAACACAAAAGTTTCATGTTTTAGAGTTGAATTTTGTTTGAACTGTGGAATAAACCGGATTGAGAGCATTATGATCTGAACAGTCCTTTTTACCACTGAAAGTACAGACTTTGAAAACCACACAGGTTTTTTGTGCTGACAAGACCAGAGGTCAATGTTCTCGTTCTCTTTGCTGTGGCAGCCTATAATAATGATATGACGTGGACCCATATTTACATACGTGGCCTAAGTAGGCAATAGAAATGTCAAGACTCCAATCTAGTTTCCTCATAACTTCTCCCTGAGGGATGAAAGGTTTTACGTCCTATTGCCCAGTTTAGGAGAACACCATCCATTTGATTAGTAGTTGGTTTTAATTCAGGTTTTGATCCTACCCTCTGCCTCTTGCACTGTGCACTCTCCTACCCTGACAGGTTTTAGCTTTCCAAATGCACCTTCTTTTGATGGGATTTATTTTCTTTTTCAATGATGCTTTTAGGAACAGCAGGTTTCCTGTTATCAGGGGAACTGAAGTGGCTAGACACAAAATGCAGTTAATGGCCCAAAATAAACTAACTTAGATTGTTTTTCTCTAGTCTTTCCCCTGATAATAATTTCAAGTGTTACTTTTAGCAACTATAGAGTATGAAGGGAGCTTTGGGGAGAAGGAATTTTGTTGTTGTAAATCAATCTCCCTGCAAAGCTCAGAGCACTTTGAATGCTGCTATTGATTGCACAGTCTGTTTGTTTCCCCCAGACTAAACCAGGTATGCACCCTCTTTTGCACTGGAGTTGAGCAGTTTGCTGTGTCCTTGTGGTAAGCATGTGGCCTCCAAGACACTGATGTTCATTACAGCCTTGTATTTTGCTATTTGGAGATGTGTTGCTTAATGCTGACAGGGAGAACAAGGTACAATGTTCATTACCTGATCTGAAGAAAATGGTGTTGAGTGTCAAAAACTGAAGAGCCTTCTATTAACAGATGAAGAAGCATCTTTCACACTGCTTTGAGTGAAGTGGCACACTAGAGATGACACTGTTATCTGTGAAGAGAGATGAAACTAATTCAGAGCCTTGTATGAAATGTAAAGAAAGGAGTCATGTCTGTTTTTAAAAATGACCCCCAGGTGAGACTGGCAGATTTGTGCTGTTGGCTTCTTGCCTCCACCAGGTTTTATTTGGAATTCAAAAGATAAAAAACCCAATTGAATGTAACTTCTCAAGTTCGAGATCAATTACTTAAACAGCTGTGTTCTCTAAAGACATTGGAGAATACAGTGCTACAGGCACCTCAACGTGATTTTGCTGATCTTTTTCTATTTCAATATCATATTAAAAATAAGCAAACAAAAAAGGTTGTGGAATTCATCACTTGTCTCAGGAAGTTCCTAAGGATGAGACACAGCTATAGCCTACACTGAGAAACCAACTTTGTAGCTTAGCCTGTGGTCTTCAAACAGCACTGCCACCATGATGGTCCCTGCTAGAGTTAGCGTTTTTTATACTTCTACACAGCTCCGCTGTGCTAACTGGAAAGAAGAATAATAGATGAGTTCTGCAACTGAAGCTGGCAGATCTGACAGCACATGTTTGCAGCATAGATCTGCTGAGGCAAGAAGATGCTGGATTAAGCCAATTCAAAATATTTCGAGAGTCTTCTGGTATTCCAGGAAAATGGGGTTTTTAAAGTATTAGGTTTTGTAAATCTCTCAATGTGTTTGTGGCTTATATTCTTCCTCTTAGCCAAGCCAGGGCTTCCTACTACAAAATCTTGTTCAAGACATAAATAGTGGACTTAAATCACTGATGCCAGATTAAGACACTGGTGTGGTGGTGTGTCTTACTTTCATAAGGATATTGTTGCTAGCTTTCATGCCTGGATAAACTAATTTAAATCTTTTGGTAGGGTTATCGTGCATGTGAAGTAAATAATTGTGTTCTGAGGCTGAAAATTGATGGCAGCCAGGGTACTGTTCCCTGGAGAGATATTCCCTTTGCTTTCTGTTGTACGGGTTCTTGAACTATATTTGAAATCAAACTTAGTAGCTCCTGCCTGGCAGATAGGATCTCTGTATTTCTGTCACTCTTCCCACTCGAAATGCTTCCATTACTAACACCAATTCATTGGCGTTCAATACTGGGTTTATGGAACACGTGCCTTTTAAAAACAGTTCTACTAAAAATCCTCCTTTCCCCTCTCTTTTGTATGAATGACTTACAAAGTCAGTTCCAAGTCAGCTATGTGGAAGAAATTCATTCATTAAGCTGCAGGTTTGGTTTTGCTGTAGCTGAGGGCTGTGGTGAGGCCCTGCAGGTGGGAATGAGGACCCGAGTGGTGTAGCAGCCAAGACACTGCTCCTCTGGGCTGCTGAGACTGTACAGGTCAGATCTGCAGCGCTGTGAAGGAAGTGTTTCAAGGGAGGAAGCTCTGGTTTCTGAAACAGCCCAAGACCATAATTACAGATTTAGTTTCAGATGCTTCTGTGGCATTGCCATTCAGCGAGACCTGGACAGGCTGGAGAGTTGGGCGGGGAGAAACTTGATGAAATTCAACAAGGGCAAGTGTA
>JAVHNF010013246.1:1556-11740 GCA_034783455.1 Micropsitta finschii
TAAGATGGTCCTGAGCCTTCTTGTCAAGCTGAAAGGCCCAGCTCTCTCAGTCTTTCTTCATGGGAGAGATGTTCCAATCCCTTCATGATCTTCATGGCCCTCTCCAGTAAGTCCATGTCTTTCTTGTACTGAGGAGGCCAGAACTGGACATAGTACTCCAGGTGTGGCCTCGACAGTGCTAAGTGGAACAAAAGGATCACCTTCCTTGAGCTGCTGGCAATACTTTAGCTAATGCAGCCCAGGATACCATTTGGCTTCTTTGCTACAAGGGCACATTGCTGGCTCACGGACAACCTAGCATCCACCAGGAACCCCAGGTCCTTTTGTGCCAAGCTGTTTTGCAACTGGGTGACCCCCAGCATATATTGGTGCCTGAGGTTTTCTCTCCCTAGGTGCAGCATTTCACCTGTCAAGGTCCTTCTAGATGGAAGCACAACCCTCTGGCAAATCACCCACTCCTTCCATACAGTCTCAATACTGCATTTTGCTTTTAACAAATACATAGCTCTTCTGTCTGACACAATTCTTCTGACTGATGAAGAGAACAAAGTATGTTGCCACTTGAGCTATATTGCTGTCCTTGAGCTCAGTCTTGCCCCGTATAGACGAGCAAAGTCTAATGAATTCTGCTAATCTACCTCTAGCCTTTACAATTGTAATGAAACTGCTGCTGCAGAGTGCAGTCTTTCAATATCCAATTTGGATATTGAAACCCCTTCCTCCTCCCCGCTTCAAACAATCACATCAGAAAGATGAATTTTAACTGTTACTGCTAACCATAAGTGAAGGTGTTGTAGCAGAGAATCTGCAGTTTTTAAGTTAGCAACTATTTATAAAATGCAGAAAAGTTCACTAGTCGATCTAGCAAACTTCAGATGAAAGCAGATGGAGAAAAGATTGTGATAACCTAATCAGTCTGTACTTGTTTCACTTCAAATTTGATATCTGATTATCTTTTCATACATATAAAAAAGTATCATAAGTAGTGTTCTAAGCACTAAGCTGGAGCTCCTCAAATACTAATTACAGCTATGGATATTCCAAAGAGCACTAAACTTTAGATGTAGTTTTACACCAACAATGAAAACATCTCAGCCCTAAAGTTTTTTGTTTAACTTGTTCAGAATACAGATAATTGAAGGTATTTAAGAAAATACAGGTATTAAAAACTAAGTGGCTCCCTATGATCAAGTAGATTATTTTTAAAAATGAATGTCTTCTAAGAGAGTACCCTGGTTAGAAAAGCTTGTGCAGTAGTGCTGGAAGTCACCCTCATTTCTTGTTTAGAAATAATGTCTTTCAGAAAACTATCTTATAGTTGTGTTCTTTCAACATTTACTCTTGGCCCTAACCTTCTTTGACTGAAATCATTGGTAAAAATCCAATAGCACTTATAAGAGACTAGTGTTAAAGAAATACTAAGTGCTTTTGAACATGTCAATTACAAGCATTTATCTTTCTTGGTGGCAACTTCTGGAGCTTTTCTCTGAGTCACTACTAATTAGAAGCTGGTATCAGTCTGAATATTCAGGGAAGGTCTCCTCCACACTGTTGAAAACATAAAATTATTGTACATTATTGTACATTGACACAATCCATTCTCACTAACACCATCAGTAACAGAGCTCTGTGGCAATTACTCAGCAACAACATATGTCCTTTCCTTTGTGACTTTCCCTTTGTGGCAGGAGATGTGACTTTTCACCAGCTTTTTCATTGTTTGAAAGGGATTGATAAATGCATATTTTCCACTGAAACAGGCACTGAGTTTCTTAGAGAAGCATCCTTTTTGTGTCAGAATAATGAATGCATTTTCACAGAAAAGTGGTAGCTTATTAAATATACTGACTACAAAGATCAGAGGTTTTCACTTAGTGAAAGATGTCTATAAAGCACTTGTGGAGGCTCTGGGCTAATACTAGGGACTGCCCATCTCCATGGCTCAGATGCCAGCGTTTGCCTTAACATCAAGCAGCAGATCAGCCTAGCCTCTTGATGTCTTAGGGACTGGGATCCAGGAAAGCAACAGGGGGGATGCTTTTTGCATAGCTGTAATCTGTAGCTAAATCTTTTATAGCTGTTGATTTGTACAGCCAGACATGAGAAAGCAGAGTAAATCAAGTTTCTACCTATTAACTAAAACCAGAGAAGCAACCTAAACACACTCCTAGTCATTATTACACAATAGCCATGGCTAACAGATTCACTGAGTAGTTTACTAATATATTTCCATGACATGGAAAAAGAACATGGTGACAGGTAAATACTTATAGAGAGTAAGATCAGTGTTTGATAAACCTTAACAATGTGTTGGTACTGTATCACACAAAATAATGGTTTCTCCCTCAAATGAATTTCAGAATAAAAGGAAGATAGGGAGCCTGGTTTTCTGCCAAGCCACAGCAAGCCATCAAAGGCCTGCTGGATGCCAGCTAGTCTCAGATTGCAGCTGGGGCCAGCACACATGTTAAAGGCCTGGCTATATATCTCTATCACAGTGGTGTGGATTCTTCTGGCTCACCTGCTCTAAGTCCCCATAGACTTATGAGACACATGAAGCCAGGGGTTTCTAGGACTCATCTTCCTGATGCCAGCTGATCACTGCCGTCTTAGGGTGAGCTCTGGCATGTGGAGATCTTGCGTGGAACTGAGATGCTGCCCACAACACTAAGTCAGACCTACATACCTGAGCAGAGGCATGAAGCTCCTTCTGCCATCAGCATAGCGCTGGGAGCGGGCAGGGATACACCTCACCTCAAAAGCCGTTTTAAGCAACACCTCATTCTCTTCCAACTTCTCCTGCATGAACTATAGGAGTCAAAGAAGGAATGGAGCTATAGAAGGAGCTATAGAAGGAGCAGCCAGAGCATCTGTCAGTATTTGGTGCACAATCTATCACGCTATCACGCAGGTTTAAAACTTCTTTCTAGAAAACATAGCACAGACTAGAAGCTCATATCATAGAAAACCTCTAGGTCTGTCATGCCACTGAACTTGCAAACACCAGGTAAGAGTGCAAAAGTAACCCAGAACAGGTTAAAACTTTAATTTCTACCTGATTTTCTCAGAGAAGGGATGAACACTGCACTTCTCATGCCTGTCATCCTCTGACCCAGAAGAACTGGTTGGCTTCAAACAACCTGGTCGCAAATCCCTTATTTGCCAAATGGAAGACTGAAGTGCTGTGTTCTGACACACAAGAATTTGAAAGCCGGATCTGCCAGTTGTTTTTATTTTCATCATAAAGTGTTTTCCTAATTAATAAAAATAGAAAATATAATCTCTTAGGAAAAAAACAAGCATTTATAACATGAACATGGAAGAGCAAATATATAAATGTGTATACATAAATACATAAATAAATATATATTTACATACGAGCTAAATGGAAGTCAGCATTTCTCATGAAAACTCATCTGTCAGTTCAAGAAGTAAATGAAAGTTCAGCTCTCCTCTTGATTTGAAGCAAATGCTGTGAGCCAGCTTTGGCTCACATTTTCAAAATTTATAACACTGTGATGCTTGCCAAAAACCCTTAATTAGATCACAGGAGCCACAAAACTGTCAGATGCAATAGCAGAGTACAACGAAGGAATAAAATATTCTGGGGTTAATTGGGTAACTTCATTCAGCCAATTTTGCCAGGCTACTTTTATACAGTGATTTGCAGACTGATAATGAGGATAGGGTTTCTCTCCATGATAATAAAACTGATTCCTTAAATACATTTCATGTGCACACAGAAATTTTTTTGTAACTAACATAAACCAACAATAAAACCCCTTCCCACAGCACACATAAATTCTGAACTTCTCATGAATGTAACTACTTGCACAGTAATGTGAGTATCTCACTTGTGTGAGAATTTCATGGCAAGTGTTGCTGGCTGAGTGCTGCAGTGGGGCTGAGGCCCAGCACCATGTCTAGTTGCACAGACTGTTCAAGCTTTCATGCATTCAGAAGGCTGCAGCACTTGGAGGGACACAGTAAGAGAGGCTATGCTAAACTCAAAAACTAGGCTGTACACAAAGTTTCATATGATTCCCCCATTTATATAGTGAGCTCAAATAAAATATGACATTCAGGATGTTTTACTTGACATAGTATATTAACACAAAATCATTTCTAAGAAACTAAGAAATAATATTTGTTATACAGCCTACATTTTTGTGAAAGTCTTTTGGGTAATAATCTTAGCCTTTTTCAGTTAATTGTCCACCTTGTAATAGATACGATGCTAGAGGGACATGTCTAGAGTGAGAGCAGGACATTTGATTGCCAAGGGTTTTGACCACAAGGAAGAATCAAACCACACAACTTTATGATGCAGGAGGAAAGTGCCAACCTGCATATTATTTTAAAGAGGTCCTTCCAAGCCATGAGCTGAGTACCAAAAATACTGCACAGCTATTCTGCAAATTACTTGTTAAGATCCAGCACAGCTGGACAGGATGAATTCTGCTAATGTGCTCTACCAAGTCATCTCCCAGCTACAGGAGAATATTATTTCTTTGCAGAAGAATGAGAATTGAGATATTCCCTTTGGAAAGGAAAGAATAGAGAAGTCTTGCCATTTGATCTAAGTTGTATTCCCTGACACAATAGAAACTCACAAACAGTACTGGGAAGTTAACTAATTTAAAATGCACCTTATGCAATTCACCTACTAATGTATTTATAACATACATGACCATGAAAGTGATTTCAACAGTTATTTGGGGAGGTTTTATTCTGAAATCAAGTGCAATGATCATTTTCCAGAGATCCAAACAGCACTTCATCATTCAAAATGCTTTCCTGACAATTATCGATTAGCACAAATTAGATCGAAGTCACATCCAGCCTTGCTAAATTCTACAAGCTGAAAGGCAAACTTGGAGATGTAGGGTTGTGAGTAGCTGCTTCAGTAGGAGTTAATGTGTAGCTGGAAATGAGCAGAGGGAATCCTCCTTACCATGTTTCTGTGTTCAAAAGGAGCTTTGGACTTAACACCGTTGACAATACTGCAGCTGCACAGCCCTTCAGAGTATCCTTTTCATTTTGTGGTTTGTCAGATGTCCCCATGCCCTCTTCTCTGGTGACACTATCGAGGACCTTGTGTAGCCATAGTAGAAGCAAAGTGTAGCCTTTTCTACCTATAGGCTCTTTCAGCAATGAGCTCCTTCTAGGAAACATTTAATCAAGCTAAGCACAGGACTATGAGTGAAAATGGAAAGATTCAACAAAGTCAAACAAGTAAGTCCTATATTATGTACACATAATATACTCATGAGCCTTGAGTTCTTCTGAACTGGAAAAGAGAAAAACTGCAAAGCGGTAGTCCCCCAGATAAAATACAGAAGAGCAAGGGCTGTTCTTTGTGTGATGGGATGCACAAAGCACATTGCAACCTTTGGCAAACCTTGATACTCTGATCTGCTATTGTAGCCAAAATAGTCTTAACATAGGTAATTCCAGCTAATGTACTGCCAGATAACATCTTTTCCTTACAGATTTCAGGCATTGAGAAACAAAGATGACATAAACAATTAAACAAACAATAAAGGAAATCACCTTTGATTCCCTTTCCCCACGTTCAACTTCAGTCCAGCACCCTTCCTCCCCATTCCTAGTCTCTGCTTGCCTTATTTTCACATTTATCTCTGTCCTTCCCAATTTCATTGATGAGGTGTCAGGCAACGTAGGAGGTCAAAGTCAGTGTGTAATGGTTTCTTCTGCCCTAAACACCTCCATGCAGGATCAAAAGAGAAATCAGGACAAGGGAAAGGGCACCCAGAATTCCAGCAAAAGGTGTAGGAGAGCATCTTGTGCATCAGTTGTCCCCTCCAGGAGGCTTGCAAATGTGCTATTAAAAACACTCACTTGCTCACTCTCTCTATACCCCAGAAATCATTGAAGACTACATGACATACAAGCTTTAACATCTTCATGTCTCTCACCAGAGCAGAAATGCTGATTCCTCTTATAAAGATGTTTGTGCTTGAATGAAATAATCTCTTGGATGCCAGTAAGCACAACAGAGGGTGTTCAGACTGCTAAGCAGAGCTGCCACAGCTTATATGTATGCATGTTGCTGAATCCAGCGTGTGCCTGAATCATGGGAATTAGAGGAGGAAAAAGGCTGTTAAGACAGGAGCATTCCCTACTGCATTTGGTTTTCATGGCAAGGTTTTGGTAGCAGTGGGTGGGTTTTGGTTTACAAGGTTGACTTTTATAAGAAGGCACCAGAAGCTGTCCCTGTATTGGAGAGGACCAGCTGCAGCTGGCTCCAGACCTACCTCTGCCCAAAGCTGAGGCCATCAGTTACACTGATGGCACTTTGCTGACAACGTATTCAAGAAAGGGTATAAAAGCTACACAGCAACTCTGAGAGACAGGAGCAACAAAAAACTGAGAAACAGCTCCGCAGACACCAAGGTCAGTGAAAAAAAAAGCCGGAGGAAGTGCTTCAGGCACTGGAGTAGAGATTCCTCTACTGCCCATGGTGAAGATTGTGGTGAGGCAGGCTGCTGCCCTGCAGCCTATGAAGGACCCCACAGTGAAGCAGGTGGATGTGCCCTGAAGGCAGCTTGTAGCCCGTGAATAGCCTGTGCTTGAGCAGGCTCTTTACAGGAGCTGCAACCTGTGGAGAGGATCCCACACAGGATCAGGATTTCTGGTGAGACCATGGGAGACCTACAGAGCAGTTCTTGAAGAACTGCAGCTCACAGGAAGGACGCATGTTGCAAAAAGTCACAAATGACTGTATACTGCGGTGGGACATCATGTTGGAACAGGGAGAGGGAGTGAAAAGGAAGAAGTGGAAGAGATGAAGTGTTATGAACTGACCAGTACACCCAGTTCCCCATCCTCCTGCACCACTCAGCAGGGAGAGGGTACAGGAGTTGGGAGTGAAGCCAAGCCTGAGGAGAAGGTGGGTTTAATTTTGTTTCTGTTTCTTCTTATCTCTACTTTTAGTTAGCAATAAATTAAAATAATCTTCCCCAAGCTGAGTCTGTTTTGCCCATGACAATAACTGGTGAGAAATCTCCCTGTCCTTATCTTGACCAACTAGCTTTCTCTTCTTACTTTTTCCCCTTCTTGCTGAGCAGGGCAAGTGGAGAACAGCTCAGTGGGCACCTGACAGCCAGCTAAAGTCAACCCACCATACTTACACATTTGTTGCTGTACAGCATATTCCCGAGGGAAGACAAGGGGACTGAAAATTGCTAAATTGTTTTGCGAGCAGATACCAGGCTTCAGTCACCTGCCATCTCATCCCTAACCTTGTGCCTGAAATAGAAGAGACATTCAGGCCCGGAATATGTGGAGTCAGGTGGAATATGTTGAGCAAGGTGAAATTTAACAGCACACAGAACAAGGTCATGTGCTAAGACCTGATACCCAGAATAAGAGAAGCTTATCCTCCAGCAATAATGGAAGAGGTGAAAAACCTGCACCAGGCAGAGCCAGGGTCACAGTAAGCCCACACTGTAGAGGAGCCATGAAATAAAAGCAGTGATCCCAAGAAGCATAAGTTTTTTCTACTAGGAGAGAGAATTATTACTGTCATTGCACAAGAACCACCTCAGTCTCATCAGTAATGTGGAACACAACTCTCATGGCCTGTACTCAAGGGAAATTTAATTCAGTTGCAGTACACGAAAAATAGGGTTGCTGGGATGACTGGGTGAACAGGCAGACCAGCTTGCAATACAAAGCTGAAAGACCTCAGAAAAGTGGAGTTTAAAACCAGGACATGAAGTCTTTTCTGTACGTATATGTGTGAAATAAACAGGAAGAAAGCATGGAAGAAGGAGGGTAAGTGGGAAAAAAAAAAAGATATTTAAAATAATGCTGACAAGAGAGTAAATGGATACAAACTATCCAGGAATGGAAATTTTAGTAAGTTTTCTGTTTCAGAAATGATGAAGCAGCTTTTTAGTAGGAGTAAAAGGTGAAAGAAACATACATGGTTTTAAGATGATTCTTGATAAAATTACTAATAGGCTTACCCATCCTAAACAAGGCTGCAGAATTGTCTGGTTTACTGACTCCCAGGAGTCACTCCAGGCCTATGAATTGAGCTGGTTTAATTAAATATACCAGATACCAAGACTAAATTATTTGTGATGTGTTACTGCATTCCACACTATTACAGTCTCCACATCTTAATTTTAGTAAAAAAAAGGCCCCCAAAAGGGGATGGATTAAAAGGATATACAGATGTATATGAGAAAAGGTGAATAATCAGACATGTGAGACAGATTGAAAGGAATGAGTATGCAAAACTAAAGTTCAAGAGAGAAAAGGAACATATGAGTGCTTAATAGAGGGCTATAAAGAGAACAAGGATCAATTATTCTCATTAGTCAACAAGGTTGATCAGGAAATACTAATAACTGGATTAAAATGCAGTAGGGAAAAATTATAACCAGAGGAACAGTTACATAATGGAACAACCTGCCAGTGAAGGTTACCGCATTTCCATCACTGAAGATGTTCAAGGCTATTTTAAGAATAATGAAATCCATCCACAAATGGTTCAGGCTGATGGATTGAGATGACCCAAGAGGAATCTCTTCTACCACAGAGGATTCTATTCTTCTGCAAGGACACCAATGCTTAGTAGGGACTGCACTTCAATGAAATGTTTCAGTTCAGTTCTAAAAAGAAATTGTGTTACAATAAACATTAAGTGGAAAGATAGCTGTTTTTCCCAATTAGTAGAAAAGTAATGTTGTTTAAGTTATCTACATTCTGCAGTGTTTCTATTCATTTTCAGCTAAATCTATTCATGCTGCAGTTCCTCCAATAAACAATCATTTTCAAAAGCAAATCCAGACTTCTCTCACGTCTAGTATTAGAACAACTCATTATACATGTCTATCACATGTACATATGCGAGGTTAAGAAAGACTAAAAAATCCCACTGGTTTCATGTAAGACTACATTCATATATTCCATTCCTTGTTTTTGTTTAACTGACAAGGCCTGTTAAAATAGGCCTTGCACATGTTTTCTACGTATTTGGATTGGCGCAGCACACACTACTTCCAAATGCATAGGTGGTATTTCATTCCTAGTGACACAAAGTCCAATTAAGATTATACTCCCTTGTGGTATTCCTTGTTACACCTCTGTAACAGTCATGGCTCATCAATACATCA
The DNA here is from genome assembly GCA_034783455.1 of Micropsitta finschii. NCBI lineage: Eukaryota > Metazoa > Chordata > Aves > Psittaciformes > Psittacidae > Micropsitta > Micropsitta finschii. The sequence continues at coordinate 10,706 of JAVHNF010013246.1, forward strand.
GCAACATGTCTATGTGAACCGTGCATATGGAATTCATGTCATTATTAGGAAAGGTTTTAGAAAGAGAATGTATCCATTGAAAATATCAATCAAATCAAACTTAATGTGGAACATTTAAGAAATCACTGGAAGAATTAGGTTGTTTTTTTCCTGCCAATTTAACCAAAATTGCACTAGTACTGTTAATAAATAAATAAATAAATAAATAAATAAATAAAACCATATACTTTGTTTAATTTCTGTGCACAGAAAGTGTTGTAGAACTGACATCAAAGTAGCACAGAGAAACCTTTCCAAGATGGTGCTTTGCTGTCCAAGACAGGAGATCAGATCTTTTATTCACAGCCCTGTGCTGGGAAATTTGAAGAGAATCTACTTCTAGAGGCAAAAAATGATGATTAATAAGAACTTTTCTGCTGAAAGGAAAAAGTTTGGAGAGGAGTAGGATGCTAAAAGCAAGTCCAGCTGAAGATTCACATTGTGGTCTGCTGAGGTTGCTGGTCTAAAGGTTCAGGGTCTTACCAGTTATTTGTGTAATAAATGTGTTGTATGATATAGGTCTCTCTGTTATTCATGGGATATTTTGAGCACAGATGGAGATGCTCAGAGGGTGCTGCAAACTTTCCAACTGAAAATCATAGAATCTCTCTCCTTGAAACACAGTAAGTCCAACTCCTCTCTATAAATCAGAGTAAGGGCATGAATACAGATAAGTTAACATTTCCATCGCTGTTGTCCTGCATGACCTTTATTTCAATCCTGCACACTAGAGCTCAAATAAGATTATCCTAACCCAAGATCCAGTATTAAAAAATATTGTTTACATGTGTTTTTGCCTGTAGAGTTATAGCCCTACACAGATCACAGCTGCTAGAGGTAGCTGTTACACTTTCTATTACTTTTCCCATTATGCAGTTAGAAATAAAAGGACTCTTCACACTAGAAAGAACAAATGGTGAAGTGACTTTACATGGACCAGTGAAGACAGCAACAAGTGCCATATAGCTGTGTTATCACTCTCAATAGAGGCACATG
>JAVHNF010013250.1:10152-26083 GCA_034783455.1 Micropsitta finschii
ACCACAAAGGGTGTTATTTCATAGGTATTTCCTCACTCCACTTAGCTAGAGCATCATTGGAAGTAGCGGGACCTCCTGGCCTGGAGGAAGTGGGCACGAGTCTTGTCCCACAAGTGGTGTCACATCTCAGAGGAGTTCGGGATTTCTGCAGTGATTTCAACAGCAAGGGAAGGAACTGAAGCTGCATTTTGCATGAGCCTGTTGTTGCACAGTTGTCTGTAGATGCCCAGAAGCCCACATGGTCTCCAAAGGAAGATGGAAGGGTTCTGCTACTGAGAAGATATTACTGGGGACCCATAACTATAATCTAGGTCTCCAGCGTACCTGCATATGAGTTGTGTAGGGTCAGAGCTAGCAAACTCATGCCATTTGTGCATTGTTCATTCACTCCTGTCCATCAACCCCAAAGAAACACTTTCCCTTATGAAGAGCTGCCTCCATAGAGAAGATCTGAATAATGAAAATAATGAAGGTGTCTCTTGCCTAGTAATGACAGTCCCTTCCTGCTGACACCCCACCACTGCAAACAGCTGAAGTGTGCACAACATCTTCAGCAACCTCTTAGGCTAAGTTTAACTTAACCAGTACAAATATGCCTGCCATATGAACGCAATTACATCTAATTGCTGAGATAAATTTGAAGTAATTGCCCAGGTGACATTCACCTTCCACAGGCATCTGTGAACAAGCAGGGGGGTTCTGGGTAACCCCATGCTCTGCCCAGGCACTGATGGTGGCTTTCTCAGAGAGCCAAAGCTCAATTCTTGCTCTTGAACATCTTCCCTGTGGCCCTTGAGTGGTTTCAACTGGAAAACAAAGCGGTGACATTTCAAACATTGCTTCCCACAGTGTCTCTCTTCAGCCTCCACTGCTGCTTGCTGCGGGTTCATAAGTCTCTGGTAGATCAGTCTGCCCTGAAAAAAAACATGGGTATGCCAAAATAGAAACAGTTTTGCAGAAGGCAATGATTTGGCTGCAGGTGTTGCCAGTGCGCGTCTCTCTGGGGCTTGCAGTTTGTTTCAGCATTTTGTGGTTTGGTTTAATTTTGGATTTAATTTTCTTGTAGGAGATACCAACAAACCAACAGATTAATGTTTGCAAATAATGGTTCGGGGTGGGGGAAACATTGTTTTTATCAGATCTATTTTGAAATGCCAAGATTTCCTATGGAGCAGTAGTCCCACTTTGCTGTCAGCTCACTGCATCGCCTCTAGTTACATATAACTTAATGCCACTGTGAAAAGACCTGAACATCTTTCCCACTAATACTCTTTCAGGATGGTGAATTATTTAAAATGCTTTCAATGTCTTTAGTCTGCCCCAAGTCACAATCTCATATTTCATTATCTCAGTCTCATCATCGATTATTTCTTTTCTGGGATCTCCTGTCAAGGACAAAAGGTGCATTTGGTACCTTCCTGGGTGGTGATGAAGATAGGGCACATGGGCTCCTGTATGATGCACTTATTCAGCCAGAGCTATAGGTGGTCGTGACCTGCACAACCCAGGGCAAGTTGGAGAAGAGCAAAGCCAACAGCTGAGCAGAGAAATTGCACAAGCAAGGTGAAGTAGACACTATGGTTGGTGGAGGGGGAACATAGAACAAAACAAGAAAAGTTCTTTGAAGGCAATGGGAAGCATTTGTATTTGATATGCCTCTGTAATGCATTTTCTGGCACCTGGGAAAACTGCTCAGTAGTCATAGCAAGAAAAGAGAGCGAAGAATAATGTGTCCAGCAGAAATTCCTGCAGCTCTTGGCTCAACAGAGAGTAATTGCTGAAGACTTGAGTCTGCTCAGGGCACTGGAGCTAACACTTCTGCATTCACAAGAGCTGGGACCTCGGGTGACCACAAGCAATAAGCTTGGGATGTCATTAAAACAGCAACACCTACCCAGGAGTTCCATTGTGCTGCTGACTTGGAGGGAAGATGCCACCTACTCAATCATCCAAACTACTTCCTGCAGCACCTGGTTTTTCCTTATATCTCCTCCCCAAATAGTGGCTAGACCCATATAAAAATGCTCTCTCTGCTGAAGTAGCTGGGCTGGGCATTGCTGGATCCACAACACACATCAACAGCAGGAGGCTGCAGGAGGAGTAACATACAGAAGGAGTAATGCCTGCATCCATTATCACAACCCTCCCTGGAGGCAGGCTCTGCAGGTACTTGTGGCTGACTGCAGGCTCTTGGAGATGTACTCAGCCAGTACATTGGTGGGGTTTGACGGAGAGAAGGTAGCATAGATGTGGGATAGTGCATATACAGGATGAGTTTTATGAGCTGCATGGGACTCAGTAGCCTACACAGCTGCACCTCTTGGGCTCAGCATCCCAGCTACTGCAGCAACCCAAGAGGCAGTAATTCCCCTTCCTGCTTTTTCCATCCCTCATGCTTTTGGGTAGGACTTGGAAATGGTAGGAAAATAAGTGTCCTCAGAGCAAGCTAAGTTGGAGTCTGGTGAAGCGGAAGGAGGGAACCAGACGGGCTGTACTTCCAGTGGTAGCTTCTCAGAGATGGGCTTCCAGGGACAACGCGGCTGAGGCTGCCTGTGGACACCACCAAAAGATAAAAGCCATGAACCTTGCCTAGATCCTGCATTCACCTCCCCTCCCACCCCACACCACCCCTGCCAATGTAAACACGTGGATGGAAGCAGCTTATTCCCTGTCAGCTCTTTCCTGCTTATCTGGAGCCAGTGGCGAGAGCAGAAGCTGCTGTCGCAGAGGGACCCTGCAAATCCTCAGATGAAGGTCTGGACGGAGCACTGTTTCCCAGGAGGATCTGGGTGGATTGGATAATTAATCACAGCTTGTCTGGGGGAGGTTGAGGAAGTCTGAATAAAGGTGTTAACGGCTCTTAAAGGCTTTCCTGGTTCACAGAGGGTGCTGCCTCAAACAGATTATCTGGAAATATTATTAGCTGGAGAGAGAAAGGGTTTTTTCCTCCTCTGGGCTCTTTGTAGCCACCCTAAATCTGCTTGAGCTGTGGAGACAGGTTTTATTGTATGGGAGGAGATGGGGGAGAGGTGTTGGCTGTCAGTGGGTCAGCACTTAATTGGTTTATTCCTTTCTCACGGTTATTTTCTAACCAACATCTGCTAAAACCCCCGTGCCCACTTTGTCCCAGCTTAGCCAACAGTTGATCTGAACCACAGGGATTTGCACTGGGGGGAACCTCAGACTAAGAGGTCGGCTTTACCGGGAGGTCCCTTGTCCCCTGCCAAGCCTCTTTTCCTGTTGTCTCGTCTTAGGAGGAGGATGTGATTAGTGTTTTCTGCCATGGGATGTCAGCTGAGGGATAAGAACTACGTGCCAAGAGGAGGAAAGAGACGGCACAGATGGGTGGTAAGTGAATGCAGAGACATGCCCCCTTTACTCCAACAGAAACTTTCCTTTCACGTGCCTCTGTGGCCCATTAATTCAGACAAATGTTCTTGTTCAGCCCCGCGCTACCTTCTCTCCTGGCAGAAGTGGCCCTCAGCCATGTGGTTTTGAGTGAGGGTGGGCTCTCCTCCATTTCCTGCTGCCATCTGGGAAACGGTTTATCAGGAAACCAGCTTTATTGGAAGAACAGTCCTGTTTACCCATGGCTTTATCACAATTCTGGTGCCTTTGCAAGTCAGAAACAGGGGGTGCCATCAAAGCAGAAACCTTGTACCCTGCCAGCTGCAGCTCAGCCCAGTTTCTGCCCACCATCTCCACTGCTATAAATGAGCTGAATTCGGTGGTGGGACTGTGCCAGGCAGCAGGGTCTTGCTGGGAGCATCACAGATGGCTCTCTTACAGTAATTGCTCTGATAATGCATCTCGAGCTAGAAAATCACCTTTCAGACCAGAGCAGGAATAGAGAAAGAACACGGCTTTGGCCTGAAGAATTTTGATATTTGTAGTTTGACATCACTTGACTTTGAGTGAAAACCAAACATCTTTAGTCCTAGAAAGCTGATGGAGCACAGTAGTCCCCGCTCTGCAATGCCTGCCTGGCCTCTGCAGAGTGTGCTGGGCAAGTGGGAAACACCCTCTGTGGAGAAATTAATTTGAAATCACATTGTCCATGGGGAACATTCATGCCGTGATGCTGCTTGTCTCCCAGCTCTTCCTAGATCTTTAATTGGAATTAGGCGCTCTGAGTAGAGTCTCTCAGGCTGCTTTCTTCATGGTCGCATTGATTTCCAACAACTAAGTTAGCCACAAAGCATAATGAAAGCAGCAGATTTCCAGGTCTCTCTTTTTCTTTACAGAAAACTGTCCCTTTCAAGCATGAAGCACAGCAAGTCCAAAACAGATCCCCATTCTCCTTGAGGATCAACCTGCAGGGTCAATGAGAGAAACAGAGCAAGTCCTTAGCCCTCTCCAGAGCTAAACTGCAAAACCACGGGCTTCAGCAAAACCCTTCAAGCCAGCCCATCTCCCAGCAGATCCTCTGTCCCTTTCTCTCAACTCAGGGCTGGAAATAATGACAGGTAAGGAAAAACCATTACAAATAACTAAAGAGCCCTTCATGCAGTGATGCTGGCTCCGTAAGCACTTCCCCAGCTGCTGGGAGACTGCAGGAGCACTCCCTGGAGCAAGTGGACATGGGGTGCTGGTTTGTCTGGAAACAGCCCGGCAGTGGTGGGAGGCTGAACTTTCTGCTTGTCTGGACCCTCTGTGGCCAGACCTCTTGCCAAGCCCTGCAGCCTCTGGGGTTTCTAAACAGTCTGATGTCTGCCCCAGGGGAGTCCCACTGTAGGCTCAGTGATTTGAAGGCAGTGGCAGCAGAGCAGGGGGATACCTTGTTTCCTCGAGGCGGAAATGTAATTTTGTGTTTAAAATTGCTTTTTCCTCCCAAAAGGCCCTTAAGCATTTGCCAAGCTGTTAAGAGGCAGGGGGGGATCTGGCTGGCTAACCAGCAAAGCAGCAGTGGGCTGGAGGGGAAGGGACCAGGCATTGCCCATGTTAGCACTGGCAGCCAGCACATTAACCATAGGAAGGGAGAGATGTTGGCCAAGGGCTCCAGCAAAACCCAGTCAAGTGCAACCCACTGGGGGCTTTTTACTGTTGGTCCACTGGCACTTGAAGCAGCATGTGTTGAAGCAGCATGTGTTGAAGCAGCATGTGTTGAAGCAGCATGCGTTCCACTGAAGCTAAGGGCTGTGTCCATACCTGACACTGCATTATTTTTCTCCAAGGGTTCCTGGAGAGCATGGAGCAGGCAGGAAACAGGAGAGGGACAGGTGGTCTTGAAATTGGACTCTCACTACTGCGTTAAGTAAAACCAGAAGGCAAAGAGTCAGTGTTTCTGCACAGGCAAGCTTTGAACTAAGCTAAGCTTTTGCATGCTCCAGTGTCCCTTTCCTTCCTGAAGGATGTTTCTGGTAACACGTTTCTAGGGAAAGAAATCAGCCAAGTGGTCAACATTGTGGCACAAAGGAGTTCTGAACTTGATGGTGCTAGATAAAGGTGGAGAGACACTCCAAGAGGAGCAGCTGGACAAGGGGCTTGTCACAGGCATCTCCTTCCAACACTCCTCACTTCCCTGCAGACTTTAATTCTGCAAAGCAAGCTGGATTTTAGCCACTGGGACTGAACAGATGTACCTGGTTAGTCTTGCTGGCCATACAGGGAATATATAGGTACATGATGGAGAAGAGACCAGCTGCTTATTCTTGTCTTGAAGAGCGTCTTCTTGGAAGTGAAGGACAAAGGTTCACACCACAGCTTATGTTTCACCAGTAACTTCTCCTGCTGTTGAAATTACATTGTCTCTCTTAATCATGCCACACTGGAAAATGAATTCATCACCATTGGCAAAGCTAGGGTCTGGGAAGTTTTAATTACTGTATGTACAGTGCTTTGGGGCTCTGGAGTGAATGGTGCTGGAGGCCTGGGAAGGGTTCTGTTATATATTGGTATTAACTTACATTTTATTGTATATTTGAGCTTACATTTTATTGTATATGTGGTCCTGTCAGCAGCTCCTTCCTGATGCCTAGATGCAGTGGGGCTTCCTAACACAAGTAGTACAAATACCCCCCTCTTGTAGCCACTTACTGCTGCTGACCATCACTACACAGTAAGAGATGCACCTACCAAAGCACAGTGTCCACCTCCAGCCAAAATAAATTCAACAAGTATGTGCCTGTAAATACCCACCTGCTGCACAGAGGAGAAGAGCCCTAAAGCTCTCCTCTCACGAGGCTTTTCCCATTAAAGCATCTCTTCCTTAGGCAATGCAACCACATCCTGTATTAACCTTCCTGTCCCCTCCCCCTTGCTCAGAACAACACCTCCTTAATTATAATCCACTAAATTCCTTTCTCCTCTACCTGGAAAAAAGGGGATTTGGGGACAAGGAACAAATGTGAAGGCGTAAGTCTCTTTTCATGGGAAAGGAAATCTATCCAGCACCCTGCTGGGAACCCTGCTTTGCCTAAACCCCAGCATAATGCAGTAAGAAGTTAAGGCTCTTAGCGGGTGAGCAGTGCAGTCCTGTTAAGCATGTCTCGGGTCTCTGCGGTCAAGTGCTCCATGTTGTACCCAGCGCACCGCATTTTGCACAACAGGGAGATTGTGGCCTCACTGCTCTGGCATCAGCATCCTGCGAGCGCTGGTGTGGGCTGCAGGGAGGACAGGCTGTCCAACAGCCTCGCACAGGCTGAGGCCACTGCTTTGGAAAATGATTTTGTAGAGAGAGGAGTGTTTCAATATTGGCAAAGTCCTGGAAAAAGGACACATGATTGACTAGCATGTGTACCCACGTGTGTACATCTGTGGGCATGTGAAGTAGTACGGTATCTTGGCTTATGGTACCATCCACATGAAAGTCAGTGAAAGAATATGATGACTTGGACCTAAAATAGGATTTCTATATTTTTATTATCACATTTGTGCTTTGGTGGCACGTTTGGGTTTCTGACAGGTACTGCAGAAACATTCAGCTGATTGCCACAGGGGGCAAAACTGGAGTTACTTACAATTTGCTAAAGCTTCTGAAAAGCAAAAGCCTCCCCAGTAGATGTGCTTTCCTTCTCTAGCCGGCTGTCACTGGTGATTCCTCCTGAATGGTGGCTCCCTGGGGTGGTGGGCAACCTGTGCCAGGCATAGCACACAGGGCAGGATAGTCCAGGCAAGGTCCTGGGGTGAGGGCAAAGCCAGCGGGACAGCACTTCAGTCACCACCCAGTGGATGACATTGCCAGCACTACTTCAGTGTGTCACCTTCAGCTTGGAGTGGGCAGAAGGCAGGAAGAAGTTAGCTGCACCTCTGTGACCCTGCTGCTGCTGCTCAAGAGGGTTTCATTTACTGCCAGGTACATTAATGGCTTCTGCTAGGTGGCTGCTGGGTTGAGATCTGTGGCTTTCTCAGGGTGATTGGTTCTAGGTCCCGTGGGTTACCACAGCCATTGCACTGAAATCAGGTGAGGACCATATCAGTCCTTTCAGCAGCACCAGCATGTCAGGGTGTGATGGTGTCAGCCCAGCCCAATACTGGGGCTGAAAGGCACAGGGCTGCTAACGGGCTGATGCACATCACCCCAGCACTTCCCCACCAACAAGCAGATTTGCAATAGGTTTATTCAGTCTGGGGTAATTCCTGTTCTCTCTCTTTCAGGATATTCTCTGCAGCCTGCCTGACATCCAACAGTGGCAAAGAACCAAAGCACTGATCCAGGTATTGCCTGCTGCTGGGCTTATTTCACAGGCACTCAGGAGCAGTAAAAAGAGTGCTGAAATCACAAACTTCACCTTTAATTTAAACCCCCCTTTTTAGGGATGGAGCCCAAGCTGGCTGCAAAGGAGAATCCAGCTCCAAGGACTCCAGGGAATCAAACAGACCCTTCAAGACATTTAATGCTGAATGAAGCAGGGAAGGATTCAGCATGAAGCCACAGAACCAGTTTTGAGGAAGAAAAGCAGCTTTCCTCCTGCCCCCCACCTCTGTGAACTGGAGGGGAAAGGTTGTCCATCACTGCCTGTCCCTTTGGGTTGGCACCTAGGGCAAAGACCACTGGGTGTTCAATGGTCTGTTGGAGCACGATTCTGTTTAGGTTGGCTGCTGCTGATCCCAGCCTGTCTTCAGCACATGGTGGAGGCTTTCAGCCCCTCAGGCAGGGGTCTGTGTGGCCAGCTGGAGGGGAGAGCATGAGCCTGCTGCTGCCGAGGACACTGCCACCATTCATTCATGTGCCTGTTCAGGGCACAGACTGTAAACACGGTAGGGAAGCCAGGCCACATCCCGGCCCAGTTTGGCTGCTGGCCTTGAGGTCTCCATCACCCAGAATTTGGAGCTCACTTCTTTTTCTGTTACTTGTAAGCAGCAGTGGTGAATGTTTTGGTAATGTTTCCTAAAAATAAAAATGTCAGTAGAAGTAGCTGTTTAATAGCATGAATCTGTGCATCTTTGAGCCCTCAGCAATCCACAAGCTGGGAAGAGAAATGATGAAATAGCTCTTGAGTGTGCAGATACCCTGAGAAGCTCCCTTACTGCACATGGACCAGCTCACCAGCATCACCTGGGGCAGGAGAGCTGTTTGAGGACTGCTTTCCCTACCTCTCTAGGCAAACAGCCACCTTCTCTTCAGCCCATTCGTCTGTTACTCTGGTTGATAGAAAAGTCTGTATGTGAAAAAAGGAACACAACTTGTGCCGAGATGCCTCCATTGTGGCAGCGATTGAACTGGGTACTGTTCCTTCCCTTAAGTAAGGTGTTAATTTTCTGTTCTGGCTTTCATGGGGAAAGAAGTCAAAGGATACAGCCACGCTATCCAAGGCCAGACTTAGCTATTTAGGGATGCACAAATCCGGTCCAGTTCACAATAGCCTTAAATATCAGGAAGCGGCTTCTAAAGGAAAGCTCTGGAGCTGTCTCAACAGCAGCACTGTGCAGCAGCACAGGAGAGAAGACAGAGGGCAAGTCCTTTGTGTGGCCTTTTGGTAAATGTGTGGCTGAGAAGCAGTGTAAGGATAACAAAATTAACTCCTACTTGCAGTTTAGGCAATGTTAAACCCCTGCAGTTCACGTATGTGGGGAATGACCCTACTTGGCACCCTTGCTTGCCTGTGTCAGGCCCTGATCTGTTCCCATCAAAATCCCTGTCTGGATCCTTTATAGGAACTTCTCTTTATTGAGCTTTTCCCCACCAGCTGACAACAGATGCTGGGGTGGTTAAAGCATTAGTATAAGCTACATTAACCCATCTTCTGGGCCCTATCTGTAAGTTGGCAGGTCTGATGGGTGTGCTGCATGGTTACAGAGAGTAGTGCTCTCTATATGGGAACAGGGCATCCGAGGACAACAGGAGGACAGTGAAAGCCTTGTCATACAGTTTGAAATCTCACAGCAAGTGTCTATTAATATGCCATGCCTACGCTTCCTCCAGGTATTTACAGTGCACTTCCTCCCTGTTAGCTTTGAAAACCACAGCTCTGTTCTGACATAGCAAGTCCTTTTCTTTTACTAATGCATTTGGTACCGCAAGTGCATTTGGCTGGGACGTGTGTCAGTAAAAACCTACCTCATTTTGGGATGCAGACAGGATTTCCCTCTAAATGATCTTTGTCTCCAGATGAATAGTTTCAGCCTGTTCTCTGGGAGCCTCTCTGCTGCAGAGCTGGTGTCTGGCTGGCTTTAATCTGGCTATGGATGGGTGCCACCAAACCCATACAGTCTCGCAGTGACAGCATCAGTCCAGCCAGTGAGGTCACCTCCCCCTGTGCCTGCTGTCCAGGGGAATGGGGCAGGTAAGGATTCCTGGGTGCTCAGAAAGGGACATTTGGAGGTTTGCCAGTATGTGGGAACCCCCCAAAAACTCTGAAACATTTCTTACCCTTGCCCAGGGAAGAGCCCCTTGAACCATGCTCATTCTGTGGCAAATGAGCCAAAACTGGCATAGCTGCAAAATGAGGCGAGCTGACAACTGGGATGAGCCTGGCTTGTGAGTCAAGTTGGGCTGGAAAAGTAAGGAGAAAAAGCATTTTCAGCCCAGGGAAACAATGGGGAAATGAAATGGAAACTAAGACTGCTGAGTTCCTCCTGCCTTCCCCAAGGAGAGCAGTGTGGTGCAGAGGGCAGTTCCCAGTATCCAGCATCTGTTGTAACTCAGTTATACCCTCTGAGAAATGTCTTTTCACCTTTGGATGTGCAGTTCCTGCTGGAGTGACCTCCTCTTCAGCCGGAGCCAGAGACAAAGGAAAGAATCATTGGTAATAAGCTATTTATGGAGAAATTAATCTTGAGATTTGCATCACTGGTACAAGACAAGGCAGCGACACAACTTTCCTACCGTGGTGAAGGGTAGCACACAGAGCAGGTTGGGAGCCTCAAGGCCCTGTGAGTGGTAAGAGCATGTTTCCTCATTGCTTGTTTGCAAGAGAAGGAGCCAGTTTGCATCAGTGGAAAAACAGCTATGCAGGAAGCCACAGGAACTTGTCATTCTGGTCAGGCCCTTGGATTTTGTTAGGATTTTTTGAATACTCCTTTGCAATTAAAATTCCCACTGCATTGTCTTGGCTGTTTGCAAGGCTGATTGGGGTTGGGAAAGTGCAGGTAAACTGGCAAGCCCCAAAGCATCAAACTATATTCAGTTAGCCCACCTCAACTGCAGGAACATGGTTAGCTGGCAGCACATCACCCCTCCTGGTAAATTAGATACCGCACTGTGGTTTAGTCACACCGGAGAAATAAATGGTTCCTAACTTGCTGAGACAAATTCCTCCCAGCTTTAATGAGCCGTGAGATGCTGGAGTGCCTAAAGCTGCCTCCCTGCCCCTGCCCATGTTTACACTCAGTGCATCAATCCAGTTTGGACTGAGGTCTCCAAATATTTGCAAATAGCAAATGTTGCTAAGTTTGGACAGTCCATCTCTCTGCAATTAGCTGGGAAACACAGATTTGTATTCCCAATCTTTTCAAAAACAAAAGAGCAGATCCCAGGACTTCAGCAGGAGAGCCAGAGCTGCTCATCCGGCTTTCCCTCTGCTGTGCACTGGATTTGAGTCACCCAAAAAAAGAAATGTAAGGAGAGGCTTCTGGCAACCTGAGGATGGAGAGGGAACTATGCAGCATATAAATGGAAGAGCCCTTAACACTAAAGTCTTGCCTTTGCTGTGTGTTTTTTATACCGTGTCTTGTAAAATGGGTTGCAGATTATATGTGCCCGTGTGTGGTGCTTGTTTTCACTGGTGTGTCTGCAGCAGGTAGAGGGTAGAGGCTGGGAAGATTTTGACTGCCCGAACTGTCACCTTTGTGTGTCCCTGCACAAGTCGATCAGTCCTCAACAGGGGGGCCCAAAGCCAGTACAGGCTGGAGGGTGCTGGGCAAGGCTGGAGCTGCTGTGGTTTTGCTGTGACTTTGAGACGAGACCCTCTCATCCTGGATGGCTTGGGCAGATCTGTTTGTAAATGGAGCATTTCTATTCAGCTTGTGATGGTTGAGGCAATTCTCCCATTTCCCTATCTCCTCTGCTTCCATCCTGTTTCTCTTACTGATGTGATGACAGCCAGGTGACGGAGGTCTTTTCAAATAAGCCTCCAAAATTCTGATGGTGGCATGAAGTTTCCCAGTGCAGACAGCTCGCACTTGCCAGCACTAGATTTAGCACTTCTTATCTCACAACAAATGCACTGAAAATCTACATTTTGACCTCGGTTGTGCTAAAGAGCTTTCAGGATGCAGCAATGCATTTTGCTAGTTGCAAAAGAGTGCTGTTGTCTCTATCAAAGCACACAAAATCCATGTCCCATAAACGGTGCTAAAGATAAATGTTACTTTTATATAAAGACATAGGAGGTTAATTTAAAGATCTGAGGTCTGCTGACCCTCCAGCTTGTTGCACAACCTTTCATATGTCTAAAAATGGATGCAAGAGGCAGTCTGGTTGGGTTTACCTGTTCATACCGGCAGCAGAGAGCTGCAGTTGCTCTGTAAGGAGAGATGGGTTTGAACATGCATGGTATTAAGGCACACACTTAAAACCTCCCAGCTCATAAATACTCATTCTGTGTTCCAGGAGCACTCGTCTGAACCTGACTGCAGTGAGATAGATGCCAGATAAGGGCTGTGATGCTCGCCTTTGAGTTGGGCTCTAACGGCTGTGGCATGGGTTGCCAGAAGCACTGGGCAGTGCACAGCAGCCATGGTGGTGCCACGGAGCGCTCACTGGTGGCAGCACTGCCTTGGCACTAGTGAAGCAGCCCCAGGATGGTGAGGTGACAGCTTGGCTCTGTAGCAGGTGTGGGGAGGAACCTGGCTCCAATAACTTATGCTGTTCTCCTCAAGCTAAAATGGAGCTTCAACTAAGTCTTTATTCCTCCCACACAGACTCAGAAAATGGGAGCCTTGGTCACTGGGATGTTTTCCTTTGCCAAGCCTCTCTCTGCATGGCTTGGTTTTAGTGAAAAGTAAGGCCAGCCCCTGAGACACGTGTGGAGGACCTGATGGCTGGTAATAGCTCAGCACATACATTTAAGGCAACACAAGCAGGTGATGGGGAGCAGTCTTATGACACAGCCTTGTGAGTTTCTGACTATGTTATAGCATCGTGAAGGAAAAGAGGAGCAAAAGGAGGGGATGAGGAGGTGACAGGAAAGCAAAGGCCTGACATGGTTCATTGTGATGATCTGCTCTTTTGAACCCTCCATCTAGCTTCAGGTTCAGCACGTCTTCAGGAGGAGCTGCCCAGCTGATGGTTGAGCTTTGCTGCTCACGTTGTGTTGCACCTTGGAAAGATGTTTGCTGTGTTTGGCACTGGTCGTGATCCTCAGGAATTAGGAGGGTTTTCTCTTTGGAATCATCAGAGTGGCTGAAAGGCACAAGTTCTGTGGTACCTGGCTGCGGGTTCTGTAGTACCTGGCATTTTGTCTCCCATCTATTTGTGGGCTGGAAAACTGATAAGCCAAAAAGAGAGCAGAGGATTGCAATTACCCCTTCTCCCAGCATGGGTTAGGAGAAGCAAAAGGATAAATCAGGACACAGTTCAGCACTTCCCTCCTGTTTTTACAGAAATCACTATACATTACAAGTGCCTTTGCATATTTTATAGCACTTTAAAAAGCCAGTGTAGCTAATCTGGAAGTTGGCTTGTTCAGAGAAGCACAGAACATGTGCAGCCATAAAAATCCCTCATTTGATGCCAAGCTATTGCATTTTGAAGTGTCTGAAAGGCAATCACTGTTACGCATCCAGAGAGTTTGGTTTGACTTCCCCCAGCTCCTCATGATTGGTGAGAACAAAACCACCAGCACAGCATCTTGAGAAGTTGTGTTGTTGCCGTACAGTACAGATGTTTCTGTAGCAAAGGCAGGCTCCCTTCAGGGGCTCTCCTTTAGGAGAGGAGCAGCGTGCTTGTGTGCAGCAAGGGACAAACAGCAGACTGATAGAAAAGTACAGATAAACGAGGCAGTGCCCAAAGGTTGAAGGAGTAATGGCCCTGAAGCAGTTGACATCCCTCTAACAAGGAAATGCTGTTCAGGGGGAAGTTGGGTTTCAAAAATGCTGTCCCAGGTCCCTGACAGCTGGTGAGGGGTTGGGTATTCATGGTTCCTCTCCTCTTTCTGGCTCTTATTACTATAAAATGTGTGGGAATTTGTTATCACTGAAAAAGCTGCTTCTCTGCCTACTTTAGTCAGGAGGTTCAGCAGTTATCAGTGGTATCTGTGAGACATGCGTATGTGCATGCAGGAATACTCGGTGTGGTCACGTAAACCCTGTTCCTGTAGAAAAGCAGGCTAAAAGAGTGGCCTCTCCAAGTGCTTGACTCAACATTAAGTCTTTAAGGGATGTTCCTGTGTCCTTTTCCTCTCTTCACTTGGGCATTTGATGTGTTTGGTTGTTCAGGGGAAGAAGACAGTAAGTGCTGGGTGTCGACAGAGCTCTCGCTCTGCCCTGATTCAGGTGATGGCTGGATCCCCTTGTCCCCTCTTCTGCTGCTTGGCCAAGCCTAAGCATGTTGTCCTTGTCAAAAAGGTCCCAGCCATGGCAGGAAATCCATCTACAAATGGGGAAGGGGGTCTGACGTGCCGGGTGTGTGCATCCAGCTAAGGGGGACAGCCACGAGCTGGCCTACGTGGCAGTGGCAGCCTGTTCAGCTGGTGCAGAGGACAGCCATGAGCTGGCATTAGCAGTTGGTGCATTTCCTGACTGTAACCTACTTAAGGAGAAGGCTGAAATCTGTTGCAGGAGCAGGCATCCGGGAGGACTGGATGCTGGTGGAAGAAGGAGCATGATTCAGCCACCTGAAGGCATCTCCCTGTAGGAGAATTACCTTCCCTATAAAGCAGCAGGCACTGCTCTTAAGTGTTATCAAGCTTAAATCGGTTCCCTAGGTGACATCCTGGTAAGTGGATTTCCCAATTAAGCACATCCCGATTAAGTGGGATGTGCTGTAATTACAGAGTGCTCAGCGCTAGGAGCAAATCAGATCTGTCTGCAGCAGAAGGGCCGGATCGAAGCTCTTCCCCTGTCTGGAGTGGGCTGTACCAAGGCTCTTCTGTGAGCATGAAGGTGGGCAGACAGGAGATGGGATTTTGCAGCCACCCCTGCCATGCCAGTCAGCGTGTTCCCTGCAGAAGGAGGGTGCTAGAGGAATCCCTGGTGCCACATCTTTAAACCTTCTGGTACAGGGGCAAATTCCTTTTGAGGCTGCACTCCCGAGTTTCGTGCTCGTCCACTATCTGCTGGATGAAGCCTTTGCTTCTGCCAGAGAAAACACCCATTAGCAGAGATGGCCGTGCGGATGCTGCATAGGGAAATGATGGCTCTTCCTGTGGTGGCAGAGGCTGTCAGGTGGTGCTGCCAGCCACCAGGCCAGCATTAGAGCCCTTCAGAGCCCAATTCCCTTCACACAGCCCAGGAGAGCTGTTTTATTCTCTCGCAGCTCCCTCTCCCCATCCCTCTGGCTTCCCCTTTGAAGGGGTCCCACCCCCAGCATGAAGCCTCATGGTCCTGGAGTCAGACTGGGGCTACATAAGCCCATTCCTCTAATACTTCGTTGTTCCCAGCTGCAACTGGGACATCATGGGGGGAGAGGAAGAAAATGCTCCTTTGTTGTCTGTTAGTGAAAGGAAGAACTGAGCATATACTGCCTTGGATAGGTCAGAGCATTTTTAACTGGCTGGGGATTGGAGACCTTCTGGGAATTAACTGGTCAAGGCAACACTGAAATGCTGGAGATAGCACATCAAGCATCGATGTGATGCAAAGGGGGGTGAAATCTGTGCCAGGAAAGCTGTGTGGCACCCGAGCCTGGCCACTTTGGAACTAGAGCAGGACTCTATACCTGAACACGGACCCTTAGAACAGGGCATCGCCCAGATTAGAGCCTGTTTTACCACTCACAAGGTTTACCCAGCTGCCCCAGGATCCTAAATTCCCACTTGGCTAGAAGGTGAGGTGAGTGCCATGCAGCACCGCTTTACCTGCAGGCTCCCAGTCCCTTAGGTCATGCTGGCTGGTGCATGTGTTCAGTTGCTGTGGTACTTCAAGGGGTCTTGTGCCTATAGGCAGGATGGCCAAAATAAAGCTCTTACACCTCCCACACTCATGTCCTTCTTCATGGGAGTTACAGGGAGTGGGGCAGGAGCCTCTCTAGTTCCCAGAGGTGAGACCTTAAATTTTGGGGTGACATTCCATGATTTTTAGCTGCAGAGGGGACATTACAGTAGGATAGCAGGGGAAGCCGATGAGAAGATTACCCATGTGTACATGAACAGGGTCTGTCCCACAGGGACATGGAGGGATTCGCCCTCCTGTTTGCTGGGCTAACCTCAAAGCACCTGCAGCAGGCCTGCACCACTGCAGCACCTTGAACACCTTGCTGCTGCCTCCTCACCTCCTTCTGCACTTGTCCCTCTCACACCCCAGCAGCTTTCTTCCTGCCACTGCAGGGCTGCAGCATCCCCACACTGCTCTTACCCGATCCCCCCTTCTGTCCAGCCAGAGGTGCACAGCC